>SJYC01006155.1:0-109927 GCA_006408675.1 Madoqua kirkii
AAAAAAAAAGGAAAATTCCAAACAGTTTATGGAAATAATCAGCCTTCAGGAAGGTGGAAAATAGCTCTCCACTCCTTAAGTGTAAGCCATGCATCAATACTTCCTCCCCAAGTCCTCGAAGGCTGCCTCAATATGAAGGCAGTCTGGTTCTTGCTAGTCTGCTCTTCAGTGACTTCCCCATGCACCAGACGTATCCTCATAGGCTGGAAACACATCAAACTAAGAGTCAAGAGACCCTGAATAATTGTCTTAATGCCAACACATCTTGTTGAGCAGGAATAAACTCTAAATCCTCAGATTCCTCTGTGCAAAACTGCAGAGAAAATTCCCTTTTGTCCTCATAAGTTAGCCAGATTGTGGTTACATGTACAGACTCTCTAGATAAAGTGCAAATCCCAGTACTGCTAGTCATTAGCTGTAGGAACCTAAACGAGCAACTTGACCTCCTTTAGCCTTAATATCCTCATCTCCAAAACAAGGATAATAGCAATGCTTACATCCTTGAGGTTTCATGTGGATTAAATGACAAAATGCATTAAAATTGTGTAGCACTTGACATTGAAAGCAACCTTTACAGGTTAGAGATTAATCATAATAACAACAATTATATGTCTGCCTTTGGAAATAGAGTGTATTCTTGGTTCAGAATAAGTCTTGGTTGAGAAGCATAAAGATCTTTTTTCTGGAGTTCTTCTCCATAAGCTTTCGTGGCTCTTCGATCCTCTGTCTATTGGGCATGCTTTTTCTTTAATATATTGGTACATTTGAGTACAAGTTGAAGATTCCCTGGAGAAGGGAATAGCTGCCCACTCCAGTATTCTTGCATGGAAAATTCCATGGACAGAGGGGCTTGGTGGGCTAAAGTCCATGAGGTTACAAAGAGTCACACACAACTGAGAAACAACACTTTTCACTTGAATTCAACTAGCTTAGGTGTCATTTTGCCCTTAATCAGTATTTTTGCAAACCTCTACTCTGCTCCCTTCCTAAGGGCTTCTTGGACTGCCCTGTGGCTCAGAGGGTAAAGTGTCTGCCTACAATCTGGGAGACCCAAGTTCAGTCCCTGGGTAGGGAAGATCTCCTGGAGAAGGAAATGGCACCCCACTCCAGTATTCTTGCCTGGAAAATCCCATGGACGGAGAAGCCTGGGACTTCCTCCATGATGGGCTGCAGTCCATGGGGTCGTAAAGAGTTGGACACGACTGAGCGACTTCACTTGCCCTTTCACTCTGCTGCTGCTGCTAAGTCGCTTCAGCCGTGACCGACTCTGTGTGACCCCATAGATGGCAGCCCACCAGGCTCCCCCGTCCCTGGGATTCTCCAGGCAAGAACACTGGAGTGGGTTGCCATTTCCTTCTCCAATGCATGAAAGTGAAAAGTGAAAGTGAAGTCTCTCAGCTGTGTCCGACTCTTAGCGACCCCATGGACTGTAGCCCACCAGGCTCCTCTGCCCATGGGATTTTCCAGGCAAGAGTACTGGAGTGGGGTGCCATTGCCTTCTCCCACTTTCACGCTACTCCCTTATAAGTCGGTGTTACAGTGTTCTCAAAGGACCTCCACATTTTTCCTAAAGCCATGTTCTTAAGGAATTCCTAGTCCACAGTTTTGGCCGTCTGCTCTGACTGGAGAATCTCTGTGGTTTTTTTGAGTTACATGAATAAACCTATGATTATGTTTCAGTTATGTACATACCAAATATCTACATAGAGATATTTAACACTTGATCCCTAGAATGAAATAAATCAACTCAAAGCTATATGAGGCTGTTACCAATGCAAATTGAATAAAAATGTTAAGCATACTCATTTTTGTTTTTGAACAGATAAAGCCAGGTGAAAATGTAATGTTTCATTATGGGCCTTTCTTCACTATGTAATTTCTATATATTCATCATATATCCTAGAAAAAATTGACTGTGGTTAAAATGACACAAAATTCATATGTAATTTTACATTAAAATGTTTCTCATTTAAAGAAACAAAATAAGCTATTGATCCTCTCCAGCTGAGACACAAACAGCAAGGGCAGGCAATCAATAATGATCCTTAACCTCTGTCTTCTCTCTCATATGAACATTTTCATACCAAATTTTTAGCAACTGCATGATTCTACAAACTTTACAAACTAATCTGTTTTCTCATTGGTAGCCATTATTTAATGTTTACAATGCACACACACATACAAAAAACTATGTAACAAATACTAGTTTAAAAAAAAAATGGAATGTTGGTAATAAATTGAGCCCCACCCTACAGGCCTTGCCTTGCTCAATTGAGAGTGAAAATATGAAATGAAGTTAATATAAATCATCCTTTCATAAACATCAGTAACTTGCCAAAGTCATGATGAAGTAGAAAAACATGTAACGATAAGGGAAATAAAGGACGGTGAAGAAAAATTCATTCCCAGAACTTAGACAAACCATGAGCAAAGTCACTCCAGAGGGTTATGAGAGAAATAGGGCTTCAAATGGAATAGGGAAAGTCAGCATGATGGATAATATATGTTATTACTTTACAACTTATGTATTTATTTCTCACCTTAAGACTATGTGGAAAGAGACCCAGGCCAAGAAAACACTGGTCTTTCAATCCAAAGACCTGGATTTAAATATTTGCTATTCGTCATCAAATGTGAGACTGGGAATGAGTTAGGAAAATGCTGCAGCAAACCAGTTCGCATTAGCTGCCAACAAGAGCTTAAGGAATCTCATGTACAATGAAACCTGAGGGCAGTGGGTTCAAATTTGACAAGGTAACAAATGATGTCATCAGAGAGGTAAGTTTTTTCCTCTCTGTTTTATCTTTTTTCTCTCTTTTAGCATCCCAGATATGACGCATTTTTCTCCTTAGACTTTTTGTCTCATGATCCCTGAGATGGGTGCCCCCATCTCAGGGGGGCCAGCCATTGCTTTCTCGCATAGCCACCTTTAGGGAAGATAAACAGAGAAGAGGTGGAACCAGAGAGCTCTCCTCTTGCATTTGACACTTTCATGGAAGAAAAAAGTCTTTTCCAGAAGTGACAAAGTGGGATTCTACTTCCATTGCATTAGCCAGAACACATGGATCAGTCACATGGTTACTTTAACGACGAGGCTAATCATTTTTCCATCCTCAAAAATTTTCAAAGAAGAGAAAATGATCAATTGCTTGATATTCAAAAAGTGCCCATCAAAGACTTACCTTGTCATGAATGTAGCCTTGTGTTAATTTGCATCTATACACACAGTTACATATGTTTTCATTGTAAAGTAACTGAAATCCTTGTGTCCTTTTTGCTATTCAGTGAGCAAAATCAAACTGATTAAAGATTTCTATCTTTTCAAAGAGACAAAAAACTTGAGACCATCTAAAATGACTATGAATATGCCATTAAAAAATTACTCAAATATTCGTAAGCCTTGTGCATGTACTTAAAAATTTTTTAAAAATGATACATGTAATAATCACAGTTTTAGTCATGAGTCTTCACAGACTTTGCAACAATAACTGGGATTTGCTACACCTGTAGTTTTCTAGTTTCCTTTTTAAGACATTACATTTTTATTGTTATTTTTAAAATAATTTATTAGAGGAAATAGATAACCACTTACAAAACCAATATAGGTGTAATCTGAACTTTTTCTCATTCTAACTCTGATTGTTCATTGCTATGAAGGAAATTAATACAAATTATCTTTAAAAATAGTTAATATGCTTAATTTCTACTGGGAATAAGGAAAATAATTCACTTCCTCTTATAAAAGGGAAACATTATATAACCACAGAGACTGGCCTAAGTAATGACTATAGGCCATTTGTAAAGATATATGAGACCCAAAAAAAGATAACAAGAAGGGCAAAGATAAATCTTCAGTTGTGTCAAACAGCTAAGAAATATGTGAGAAGAAAATTCCACAACTAAACAAAGTAATTCAGTGACATTAGTGTCATACTGCTTGGGGAACAAAGGCTACTTTTATAAGATATGTAACAAATTGTAAGAATTTAAGAATAAAAATTAAGCATAAATTAGATTAATCAGCAGTGGTTAAGGGTTAATGACCTATCACATATACATACTAATTTACTTAGAAGGGCAAAGATAAATCTTCAGTTGTTCAAACAGCTAAGAAATATGTGAGAAGAAAATTCCACAACTAAACAAAGTAATTCAGTGACATTAGTGTCATACTGCTTGGGGAACAAAGGCTACTTTTATAAGATATGTAACAAATTGTAAGAATTTAAGAATAAAAATTAAGCATAAATTAGATTAATCAGCAGTGGTTAAGGGTTAATGACCTATCACATATACATACTAATTTACTTATACCTTACTATGCATTCATCCTTTAAGATCATGTACTAAAATGTTGCTGTAAAGAGTTGCCCATTCTTTGGTTGGTTTTTGAAGGAAAGATTCAAATTAAGTTTTTGGTTTTTTTTTTAAATATCTTACCAACATTCCACATCTACTGTTAACAGAACAAGAACTCCATGAAAAAGAGAAACAGTTTCCAGCTCATTCTCTTTCATACCTCCAGCATGAAACATATAGTAGCAGTCAGTAAATATTGGTAAAGTGAGCAAATGTCCCTAAAATGGTGAATACAAAAGCAAATGGATGAAAATCAACTCTTCGTGCTGAAGTTAAAGCCATAGGAATATGTGTAGGAACACTACAAATATGTCAGGAGTCTAGGAAAAATATAAAAAGATGTTCAGTAATCAGTATCATTTTCTCCAGAGAACAGTCACAACCCTTTTATGTAACATTTAATAATCATTTACAGAGCAACTACTTGCCTGAGACTAGGAATTATTTGGGCGAAAAATCCACACATTCTCTCCCCTTAAACTTGGACATAACTCAATCCACTCTCAAGAGAAGACAACTTGGCCTCCCACCCACCTCCATGCACACAGAACCACAGGAGAAATATTTCCTGCTATTTTCTCATTGCTCTTACAAAACAGAAAGTAAAAACACCATTGTTGAAGCTTATATGATCTAGCCCTAGCAAACTCTTCCATCTGCTCTCTGACACTTGTCAAGATAGTCAAGAGTCTACCTGCTATGCAGGAGACCCAGGTTCAGTCTCTGGGTAGGGAAGATCTCCTGTAGAAAGGAATCCCAACCACTCCAGTATTCTCACCTGGAGACTTCCATGGACAGAGGAGACTGGCAGGCTACAGTCCATGGGGTTGCATAGAGTCAGACACGACTTAGGGACTAACACTTTCATTTCAATATCTGGATATTTGCCCATCAGTTTTTCTTCTCTACCTCTAGTCTGAAAAACGCTGTGCATAACATACATTAAGATATATGACTCATCTTACACTCTGGCACCTCAGAGTGTAAACCTTGATCTCCTCAACCTTGAAGACTTTTCCCCCTAAAACCAACTTAGCCATCCCATTCCATGGCAAATGTAAGGTTTTATCCTTTCTCTGAAATCTTTAACTGAATCCTGCTTTCTATTACCAGATCCTGTTCTTCATATCACTCCGTGCTTAAACGTCTTCATTATTTTGCCCTAGATTGTAAAATCTAAACTCTCATCCTGGCTCATGTAGCCCTCTGCACTCCATCCAGTGCCTAACTTGACTCATTTCCTTTCTTACTATGCACAACCAGGATTTCTTTACGGACATGCTGAAAGATGTGTCTTTCCACTGTGGCTTCAGGCTTCTCAAATGGTCTGCATTTTGCTCTGCTCTGCCTCCTATACATTGCTCAGTTCCTCAAAACTGGTCTTAGGGTAATTTAAGAGAGTCTGTTGAAAGACTCTCCATGCCTAACTTGTCCTGTCTGGCTTGCTAATTTCTTCCTACTGGTTCCCAGACACCTTTTGTATAGGTCCAGCAGACACTGCCTAAGCCAGGGACCTCACATTTGTAACTGCAACACCTAAGACAATATTAGGAAGATGATAGCCAGTTCAAACCTTGAGGCTGCTTTCCACAAAGTATTGAGAACTAACAGTAGGAAAGGGCTTCCCTGATGGCTCAGCAGGAAAGAAGTCACCTGCAATGCAGGAGCCGCAGCAGATGCGAGTTCGATCCTTGGGTCAGGAGCATCCCCTGGAGATGGGTGTGACAACCCATTCCAGTATCCTTGCCTGGAGAATCCCATGGACAGAGGAGCCTGGCAGGCTATAATCCATAGGGTCGCAAAGAGTCAGACATGACTGAAGCAACTTAGCACTCACACACTAGTCAAACTGAAAAATATCAGTACTTTCAAGTTTAAAATTTTCCTATTATAGCTTTATATTGGTCTGTTAATACTTTTGGGTATTATAACTCACCCCTAGGTAGTGACTGCATTTTATTCTTTTATTGAAGAAAAACACTAATATTAGTACACGGTGGTGATGATGATATTCAAAAGTTGAGCGGAGGATGATCAAACGAGGCTAGGGTTTCAAACTGAAAGAGAGAAGGGAAAATGGAAAAAGGTAAGTATTTCTATAAACTTTAAAGAATCAACAAAGATAACTTCTGCTTTTGAAGGTGTGTTCTATAAAATGTGAAGAGACTCACCACTTGGCTAAAATTTTAGTTAACAGCTGAATTATTTAAAACAAGAAATTTGGGGATTCCCTGGAGGTCCAGTGATTAGTGTTCTGTACACTTATTGCCAAGTGCCAGGGTTTGATCCTTGGTTGGGGAACTAAAATCATGGGTACCTTTCAGTGTGGTCAAATTAAAAATAATAAAACAAGAACTTTGAGTTCAGTTCCATTTTCATACAGAAAGCAAATGAGCAAAACAGATCTTCAGAATTATCATATAATAATAGTAATGAGTATATTAACCTCATCCAATCCACACATTATTGTAATGTAATTAAATAGGTATTACACATAATATGGGTGATTACTGTCATATAAGCATTTGTAGTTTAAAATAAAATTAGATCCACTACATACAACACTGGTACACACACGGAAGAACTGTACAAAAAGATCTTAATGAACCAGATAACTACGATGGTGTGGTCTGTCACCCAGAGCCAGACATTCTGGAGGGAGTAGTCTAGTTGGCCTTAGGAAGCAGTGTGTTCAGTAAGGTTAGTGGATACAATGAAATTTCAGTAACCCTATAGGAAGATACTATTCAAAACCCTATAGGATGAGCTGTTAAAGTGCTGCACTCAAAAGGCCAGCAAATCTGGAAGACCCGGCTGTGGCCATATGACTGGGAAAGGTCAATCCTCATCTCAATTCCCAAGAACAGTAATACCAAAGAATGTTCAAAATATTGGAAAAATACACTCATCTCTCATGCTAGTAAGGTCATACTTAAAATCTTGCATGCTAGGCTTCAGCATTACAAGAACCAAGAACTTCCAGACACCCAAGCTGGGTTTAGAAAAGGCAGAGGAACCAAAGATCAAATTGCCAGCATTCACTGGGTCATAGAGAAAGCAAGAGAATTCCAGAAAAACATCTATCTCTTTTTCATCAATTACAATAAAGTTTTTAACTGTGTGAATCGTAACAAACTGTGGAAAGCTCTTAAAGAGATGGGAATACCAGACCATGTTACCTGTCTTCTGAGAAACCTGTATGTAGGTCAAGAAACAACAGTTAGAATCCTGTATGGGACAACTGATTGGTTCAGGATTGAGAAAGGAGTTCATCAGGGCTGTCTGCTGTCACCCTGTTTATCTAACCAATACGCTGAGCACATCATGAGAAATGCCAGACTGGATGAGTAACAAGCTGGAACCAAGATAGGCAGGAGAAGCATCAACAGCCTCAGATATGCAGCTGACACCACCCTAATGGCATAAAGTGAAGAGGAACTGAAGAGCTTCTTGATGAGGGTGAAGGAGGAGAGTGAAAGAGCCAGCTTAAAATTAAATATTAAAAAAGCTAAGATCGTGGCATCCAACCCCATTACTTCATGGCAAATAGAAAGGGAAAATGTGAAAGTAGTGACAGATTTCCTCATCTTGGGCTCTACAATAACTGCAGATAATGACTTCAGCCATGAAATCAGAAGACATTTGCTTCTTGGCCAGAGTGAAGTCTCTCAGTCGTGTCCGACTCTTTGTGACCCCATGAACTACAGCCAACCAGGCTCCTCCGTTCATGGGATTTTCCAGGCAAGAGTACTGGAGTGGGGTGCCATTGCCTCTATGACAAACATAGACCATGTGTTGGAAAGCAGAGACATTACTCTGCCAACAGAGGTCTGTATAGTCAAAGCTGTGGTCTTCCCAATGGTCTTGTACGATTGTGAGAGTTGGATGATCAAGAAGGCAGAACACCAAAGAACTGATGTCTTCAAACTGGTGCTGGAGAAGATTCCTGAAAGTCCTTTGGACAGCAAAGAGATCAAACCAGTCAATCTTAAGGGAAACCAACTCTGAATACTCATTGGAAGGACTGATGCTGAAGCTGAAGCTCTAGTATTTTGGTCAACCCTGATGCAAACAGCTGACTCATTGGAAAAGACCCTGATGCTGGGGAAGACTGAGGGTAGAAGGAGAAGAGGGCATTAGAGGATGTGACTGCTGGATGGCATCACCAATGCAGTGAATTTGGACAAACTTCAGGAGATGGTGAGGGACAGGGAGGCCTGGCATGCTGCAGTTCATGGAGTCGCAAAGAGTCAGACACAACTGGATGACTGAACAGCAACAACATACACTTAGAGTCTTCTCTATACACCAGGTCTTTGAAATCACCACCAGCACCCTCATGGTCAAAAGATTAGAGTTGAAACTCAATCTGTGCCATTAATTGTGGAATCCCACATTAGTCAATTAATCTCTCTAGGTTTTCATTTTCCTCATTTGTAAAATGAGAAGAGATTAGATTTTTCAGATATTTTATTAATGGATAGAACTCCCTTCTTTTTCCCACAGGAAATCTTACTAAGAATCCTCAGAAAGACAATCTAAAACATAAAGTCGCCATGAAGATTTGGTCTTTCCCTTCTCCCTCCCTCCACACACACTCCAGAGCTCTGGGACAGAGTGTTGGAAAACTAGCAGTCCAACTGACATTTTTGGGTCTTTTGCAGCAATTCTAACACTTCCTTGGGTGGTCCAGTGAGTAATGATGAAACCAGGGAGGCTCTGCTAAGCGGAAGACTCGTGTCAACTCACATAGATAATAACTCATTTTCTCCTATTTCTAAATCTGAAAGTAGAATGGGAGTTTTGTCCTGAAGTGGCCTTGGAAGGGACTTTGTCAGTGGCTCAGCAGTAAAGAATCTACCTGCAATTCAGGAGACACAGGGGACTCAGGTTGAATCCCTTGATTGGGAAGATCCCCTGGAGGAGGGCATGGCAACCCCCTCTAGTATTCTTGTCTGGAGATCTCACTGACAGAGGAGCCTGGTGGGCTACAGTACGTGGGGTCACAAAGAGTTGGATGCACCTGAAGTAGCTGAGCACTCACACACACGCACAGCCTTGGAAGACTGTGTCCCCATCTGCCTGATTACGGCGTTGACCCCCGAAAGGTATTTCCCACTGCCTCTCAGCCCTTCTCACTGACTCAGATTCTCCAAAATCGCCCCCTGCCGGCTCTGTGCCCTGAGCCCACTTGGCCGGATCTCGGTCCACTCCAGGTGTGAAGGGGTCCCAAATCCAGCAGCAGGCCCTCTGATTCAAGAAACCTGGGTGATTGTCACCTGGAACTTCAGATTCCTCCATGACACTGGAAGAAGATTTATAAAGAATGACCTCATGGGCATGTTATGACCCTGTGTCTCTGTGCCTCCTGCTCAGTCTTGCTCAGCTAAAACAGCTCAGGGCTTTGTTTTTTCTCTTACTCACATTCAGAGATCCAGTGCAGATAATACTTCATTTTCTTCCCTCATCATCCTTAAGACAAGTGGAGAAAATGCTTTCAAAAGTAAAATTGGGACTTCCTGGTGGCTCAGTGGTAAAGACTCTGCCTGCCAGTGCAGGAGACATAGGTTCCATGTCCATATGCCTTGGAGGGGCTGGACCCATGGGCCAGAACGACTGAGCCTGTGCACTACAACCCCCAAAGCCCTTTGGCCCAGAGCCCATCTTCCACAACCAGAGAAGCCGCGGCAATAAGTCCCGGCACCGCAGAGAAAGCCCACCCAGCAGCAAAGACCCAGCACAGCGAAATATGAATAAATGGGAACTACATGTGGCTCATTTTAACTATTTAGGGGGGAAAAAAAGAAAATTTCACTCAGTTGCTTCTACAACTTACTTCAAAATTTATCAAAGAATCTTCTAGAACTTACTGCAGTTTAAAAATCTATTCACCCACAAAACGTGCACACACTTTTCAGCACCCTGGTGCTCCGTGAATCACCCACTGTTCTTCCACCCTAACATTCACTTGTAAAACCCCCAACATGCAAACAAGTGTCAGAGAGCAAGCAGAGAACTCCCTGCAAGCTCAAAGAAACCCCACTCTTATGCCTTGATGTCTCCACTGTCTAAATGTTTACCTGTCCCGTCCACGTTTTGCACATCCCAGACCTGTGCCGTATTATAAGCCTGCGTTTTAAAATCAAGCAGATAAATGCAGCATTCCAAGAGACCTCCTGGGTGATGGCCTCCAAGCCCCTTTGACATGGCCTTGGCCACCTCAAACCATCCCTTCCAGCTCCTTCAAAACCATCTGCTGGGGCTCCACAATCCTTCTAAGGGGACCAGAGATGAGGGGACATGGAGCTCCGGTTCCTGGACTTCTTGCTCTAACAAGGCTTGTTAGAGGCCATTTAGTTAGTAAACAATAGGTAAGGAGGCAGAGGTTCCTCTTGCTGGGATGATGAAATAACAGACTCTTACTCACCAACTTCCCCTTGCTAAAGTGCAAGCTCACCGCAGGAGCCATGCAGGGCCCCGTGGGAAGGGAGGAAAGGATGGCTTATCAATAATACATGAGCCCAGAAAGCCCTAGAAATGTGTGCTTAAAGCCAACTTGAAATGGGGGAGGGGAGCATGGGATAAATCGAACTTAAGCTGCGAGAGTATCAGATAAAAGGGCTTTCTCGGAAACAGACGCACTTTCTGCTAAGAATTTCATTATGCAAACTGCCTTTTCTCCTGTTTACCTTCTGGTGAATTTCATACTCAGAAACCCTGAAACATGTACAGTAGCAAATAGCCCTTTCTGTAAAAAGGCAAGGGAAGGGAAATTAAAAAATGAAACAGGAGAACATGGATCAAGCGGGTGTGTATCTATTTTACGTTTTTTGTTTTATGGTATCCGTCATCTTTATTTTCAGTCCTTCCATTCTTCAATGTTCATTTCTCACAAACTGCCCCCACTGCCTTGGTAATGACTTCAAGGCAGTGATTTTTTTCTTTAGAATTTAATTTTCAATCTTTTTATCACAGTGGTAAAGAACAACAGAGTTTCTGCATCAATTTTCAACATTTCAAGGAATAGTGGCTCCAGACAACATTCACACATCACTGAATTTAACCTCTTTCCCCCAGACTTTCACTTTTACAGCAAACACCTTACTTATTATAAGCTGCTTCTCCTTCCTTAGTAAAATATAGAAACATAATCCAAACGTTTCCTGACAGCTAAAGATTGTACTTATGGGAAAATATTTTATCGTGCTGTAATAGAATCACCTCCTACCAGGTCAGGATGTGTAGAATGGTGAGTTTTCCTCTACTCAGTTCTGGCAACAGTCTTCCCTCTCACCTCCTGCCACTGGCTAAGAGCCTGGGTCAATTTTCTTCTTCATTTTGGGCCAGTCACATTTCTGTACCTTTCTACTGGGCTGTGTTTCCCTTCTTTTCTTTTCTTTTGCACTGCTTTATTTTACCCTATCTCTGCTCTCTGCTCTAAACTCCTTTCCTTGCCCTTCTCTTCCTTCTGCTCTCAGACTGGATCGAGCAGAAGGCTGGGTTGCTGAGCTCCACTCTGATAAGTGACAATTTCACCACATTACAAGTACCCCCCAAAAGTCTGCTTTATACCACTTCGTTTTTAGGAGAGACCTACATTTGTACCTGTTTTTTAGTAAACTGTAGGTCTCTCCTAAAACAGACTATCGACAGTACCTGCAATGTGGTTAAATTGTACCTGTTTATACTAACCTAGCTAAATCTGGTGGCTCAGATGGTAGAGTCTGTTTGCAATGCCAGAGACCCAGGTTCGATCCCTGAGTCAGAAATATCCCCTGGTGAAGGAAATGGCAACCCACTCCACTATTCTTGCCTGAAAATTCCCTTGGACAGAGGAGCCTGGTGGGCTAGAGTTCATGGGGTCTCAAAGAGTCAGACACATTTTCTAACCTAAAGAAATCCAAAGAAGCTTTTTTTTTAATTTTCTATATATATTAAAAGAAAATGGCAAAGGGAATTCCCTGGCAGCCCAGGGGTTGGGACTCTGTGCTTCACTTCTGGAACTGGGGTTCGATCTATGGTCAGGGAACTGGGATCCCACAAGCTGCACTGCGTGGTAAAATTTTTAAAGGCAAAAAGCAAAGATGCCATTCAATGTTTGTTTCACAGTGAGCTTTTATAGAGGCTGTTAAGACCCTGGGCAGGAAGGGCGGCCCTGCTTTCCTTGCCCTTCTCTTCCTTCTGCTCTCAGACTGGATCGAGCAGAAGGCTGGGTTGCTGGGCTCCACTCTGATAAGTGACAATTTCACCACATTACAAGTACCCCCAAAAGTCTGCTTTATACCACTTCGTTTTTAGGAGAGACCTACATTTGTACCTGTTTTTTAGTAAACTGTAGGTCTCTCCTAAAACAGACTATCGACAGTACTTGCAATGTGGTTAAATTGTACCTGTTTATACTAACCTAGCTAAATCTGGTGGCTCAGATGGTAGAGTCTGTTTGCAATGCCAGAGACCCAGGTTCGATCCCTGAGTCAGAAATATCCCCTGGTGAAGGAAATGGCAACCCACTCCACTATTCTTGCCTGAAAATTCCCTTGGACAGAGGAGCCTGGTGGGCTAGAGTTCATGGGGTCTCAAAGAGTCAGACACATTTTCTAACCTAAAGAAATCCAAAGAAGCTTTTTTTTTAATTTTCTATATATATTAAAAGAAAATGGCAAAGGGAATTCCCTGGCAGCCCAGGGGTTGGGACTCTGTGCTTCACTTCTGGAACTGGGGTTCGATCTATGGTCAGGGAACTGGGATCCCACAAGCTGCACTGCGTGGTAAAATTTTTAAAGGCAAAAAGCAAAGATGCCATTCAATGTTTGTTTCACAGTGAGCTTTTATAGAGGCTGTTAAGACCCTGGGCAGGAAGGGCGGCCCTGCCCAGCTCCGTACCCCCAAAACTACATCCAGCGTCAATCCGCCGTGGCTTTGAACTCTGTGAGCATCTGTGCTTCATTTCCATTTATCTTGTGAATCTGTCAGCAAGATGTGTCCTAAAGTAACTGAATCTTCACTTTATGTGTGCAGACGTGCTCAGTCATGTCCTCTCTTCATGACCCCATGGACTGTAGCCCACCAGACTCCTCTGTTCATGGAATTCTCCAGGCAAGAATTTTGGGCCACCATTTTCTACTCCAAGGGATCTTCCCGACCCAAGGACCAAACCCTGGTCTCCTGCATTGCAGGAGGACTCTTTACCAACTCAACAAATGTCAGATTTAAGTGGAAGAGTTTGCTTGCCTTTCCTACATTGGCAAGCTGATTCTTCACCCCTGCACCACCTGAGAAACCCTCTTTTTTAATACTGTGTCAGTTTATGAAAAGCTTGGTAGCAACCTTGCTTTCAGACGGCCAGGGAAACTTCTGTTTAGGTCCCCATTCACTTTTTAAAAATTTTTTATTTAAACTCATTTTGCTGTCAGAAATGCTTTCTTTCCCTCCCTCAACACTTCTCAGTTTAACATTTGTTGCCGTTTGAGAATGATAAGCTTCCTCAAAACTGCCCTCCAGATCAACCAGACTCTACAGTAATTTCCAGATAGGAGAAAAGGAATTGTCATTTGGATAAATCAGAACTGGTGGCTCTTTCATTAAACAGACTCTTAACTGCAAAAAAAAAAAAAAACTACAAAAAGAGATGAAGTAGGTACATTTGGAGAAGAATTAGAAGTTTTGCTCTAGGACTTCCCTTGTGGTACAGTGAATAAGAATCCATCTGCCAGTGCAGAAGACACAGGTTCGATTCCTGGTCCGGGAAAATTCCACATGCCTCAGAGCAACTAAGCCCATGTACCAGAACTACTGCAGCCCATGTGCGGCAACTACCGGAGCCTGTGAGCCTGGAGGCTGTTCTCCTCAGGAAGAGAAATCACCAAAATGAGAATCCCGTGCACTGCAACTCACAACAATTAGAGAAAACCCATAGGCTGCACCACCCCCCAGCACAACCATAAATAAATAAATACTTGTTTTAAAAAGGAATTTCTTCTGGAAAAATGAAAAGCCTATTATAAAATATAAGAAGTAAATTCAGCAGCATATATGCTACCCAAGCCTGAAAGTTGTACCTGGTCTCCTAACTGGTAACCCTCGATTAAGCAATTGGTGGAGTCCATTTTCCAGTCACTTCTCACGAGCTGTGCTCACCCTCCATGGTCAGGGAGCACCATCCAGCCCCTGTTTTGTATTTCTTCCTTTAAAGGAGGCACATCTAAGGACTGTGGCAGCCTGTTTCACCTTTCACAACTCTCAAGCTATCAAAATTGTTCTTGGCAACAGTTTGTTGAAAACTAACAAAATGCCAGGTTTTCATTTGCCTACTCAAATGTCCTTCCTTAGGAAATGTTAGTTTCAATTACATTTGACTTAAACTTTAGAGTAAGGGAGGGAGAGGTGTACCTATGAGTTTTTCATTCATTTCCACATTTCAGTTCCTTTAAATCTGAGTGACTGTGGCAGCCTGTTTCACCTTTCACAACTCTCAAGCTATCAAAATTGTTCTTGGCAACAGTTTGTTGAAAACTAACAAAATGCCAGGTTTTCATTTGCCTACTCAAATGTCCTTCCTTAGGAAATGTTAGTTTCAATTACATTTGACTTAAACTTTAGAGTAAGGGAGGGAGAGGTGTACCTATGAGTTTTTCATTCATTTCCACATTTCAGTTCCTTTAAATGCTGAGACATAGTGATATTTAGGCAAGCTTAAAAAATAATGAGAACTCTTCTGGAGAAGTACTAGCATATGATAGTATCTTTCAAAGAGTTACTTTTCAAATCCCTTTAATGATTATAATTACCCACTACCTTTTTTCTCTGCTCCCCAGTCCATCACTTCAGTAATTAAGTGAACTTATTATGGTCTCTGGGCTTCCCTGGTGGCTCAGACGGTAAAGAATCTGCCTGGAATGCAAAAGACTAGGGTTTGATCCTTGTTTCAGGAAGAAGCCCATGAACAGAGGAACCTGGAATACTACAGTCCATGAAGTCTCAAAGAGTCGGACATGACTGAGTGACTAAGCACACATATACTACACATTACGGTCTCTAAATGGATTGGGAAACAGTTTTCCTAGCAAACTGGGTGCCAGGCACCATGGAGTTATTCACATCATTGCCTCGCAGGTGATCAGAGCTATGGTTTCGACAGTGCTGGCTGACTGGAAGAACGGCATGTGCTTGATTCTGATAGAAAATGCACAAACTTTTTCAACTCAAATGCTAAATGAACAACCATATTTTATCCCACCCTAAAAGATAACACTGCTTTATCAGGAAAACAAGAAGTTTACCTTACCTATGACAAAATCAGGCAAAGGTGAATACCTCAAGTATTGGTTCAACCACTAAGAATGGGGCAGGAATTTGACTACCAAAACCGGAATTAACTGTTCATCTATTGTGATGATGCTGTCAGGATCTGAAGGAGATTTTGGAAGCAAAGATCTTACGTATGGCCCAGAATCATACAGTTCAATACGATCCACCCCATAGAGCAATCTTAAATGAACACTTAGCAGAGGTGTCCATTGTGAAAGGCTTGTAGTAAATGAGAGTTACAGATTCCTTTTGGAGACTATGGCCAAAAAAATGTTCTTTTTTACAACCAACCAAGCTTTGAGCAACAATACCTGGGTTGCTCAGTCCAACTTCAGTTTTCTACTGTATTAGTTTGCTAAAGGTGCTATAACAAAGTACAACAAGCTGAGTGGCTGAAACAATAGAAATTTTTGTCTCATAGTTCCGAAAGCTGAAAGTCCAGGATCAAGGGGTTGGCAGAGCTGTTTCCTTCTGGGCTCTGTGAGAAAGAATCTATCTGTTCCATACTTCTCGTTTAACTTCTGGTATTTTCTGGAAATCTTTGGTGTTGTTGGCTTGTGGAAGCATTGCTTTGATCTCTGCCTTAATCTTCACATGATATGCTCCCTGTGTGTGCACCTCTGTAACTAAATTGCCCTTTTTTTAATAAGGACACCAGTGAAATAGATTAAGGCCCACCTAAATGACCTCATCTTACTACTTACATCTGCAAAGACTCTATTTCCAGATAAGGTCAAGTTGTGAAGAACTGAGAGTTAGGATTGCAACATGGAATTTTGAAGGGACACAATGTAGCTCCTAGTATCTGCTCTAGGGATGGATGCTAAGGTCCAAGAGAGGAGGTCAGTCAATTCAGTCATTCAGTCGCTCAGTCATGTCCGACTCTTTGTGACCCCATAGTGATGCAAATCATGATAGAAATCTATTTCCTACCTAGTCAGCAAGCCACTGAGTGTGTGTGTGGAGATGTGACATGATTGAAGCGAAGATATACAACAGAAATGTATAAATCTTGGTTTAAAATCAATGAGTTTATTATATTCCATATTCAGAATGCAGCTGTGCTTCATCTGAATACATTCAAAAAATGTGCAAATCTGCCTCTGCTTACTTCTACCATAATCTTGCATATGTTGATGTGGTTAGGCATTTTAGACAAAAGATTCAAGTGTCAACATGGCATTAAGTATACACTCTTCACTCAGAATGGAGACAATAAGAGCTTGCACTAAAGGCCTTTATATTTAGTATTTCCTTTCTTCACACACACAAAACACAGGTCGATTGAAGGTAAAATCCTTAAAGTAAAACTACAATAAAAAGATGATGTTGAATTCTAAATAATGTATACAGGTACACATCTTCCTCCAGGAGATAGAGGGCAATTCTTCCACTCTGTTGCTTGTCAGCTGGGTTTAGTGACTCATTTCCAAAGAAAGGAGAAAAGAATAACTCTACAGTGTAGAAAACTGGTAAGCATGATCTTAACCAAGTGATGAAATTGACATCACCAATTGTAAGTCAAGGACATCATGTAACCCCTGATACTTTGTGGTAAAAAGTCATTTCATCTCTAGTTTTCTCCCCATATATCCATAATCTAGTTTAATCACGAGAAAATCATCAAGCAAACCCAAACTGAGGAACATCCTATGAAACATCTAACCAACACTCACAAAATTATCAAGAAAATGAAAAACAAGAAAATACTTTATAGACATGGAAAACAAATTTATGGTTACCAAAAAGGATAAGGGGGTTGGGGAGAGAAAAATTAAGAGCTTAGGATAAACACAGATATGCTACTCAATTTGAGACCTACTCTATAGCACAGGGAAGTCTACTCAATATAGTTCTTAAAGTAACTTACAATGGAAACTAATCTGAAAAAGAATACATATATGCCGAAGAATTGATGCTTTTGAACTGTAGTGCTGGAGAAGACTCTTGAGAGTCCCTTGGACTGCAAGGAGATCTAACCAGTCCATTCTGAAGATCAACCCTGGGATTTCTTTGGAAGCAATGATGCTGAAGCTGAAACTCCAGTACTTTGGCCACCTCATGAGAAGAGTTGACTCATCGGAAAGGATTCTGATGCTGGGAGGGATTGGGGACAGGAGGAGAAGGGGACAACCGAGGATGAGATGGCTGGATGGCATCACGGACTTGATGGACGTGAGTCTGAGTGAACTCTGAGAGATGGTGATGAACAGGGAGGCCTGGCGTGCTGCGATTCATGGGGTCTCAAAGAGTCAGACATGACTGAGTGACTGAATTGAACTGAACTGACACATATATATATGTATATTGTTGTTGTTGTTCAGCTGCTAAGTTGTGTCTGACTCTTTGCAACCCCATGGACTGCAGCACACCAGAATCCTCTGTCTCCCACTTTCTCCCAGCATTTGCAAAGATTCATGTCCATTAAGTCAGTGATGCTACCTAACTATCGCATCCTTTGTCACCCCCTTCTCTGGCCTTTTACAGTGAGTTAGCTCTTCACATCAGGTGACCAAAATATTGGAGCTTTAGCTTCAGCAATGATCTTTCCATTGATCAGGGTTGATTTCCTTTAGGATTAACTGGTTTGATATTCTTGCTGTCCAAGAGACTCTTAAGAGTCTTCTCCAGAATCACAGTTGAAAATCATCAGTTCTTTGGCACTCAGCCTTCTTTATGGTCCAACTTTAACATCCATCAAGACTACTGGAAAAACCATAGCTTTGACTCTACAGGCCTTTTTGGCAAAGTGACGTCTCTGCTTTTTAATACACTGTCTAGATTTGTCAAAATGAAAGAGACACGACTAAATGCCTGGGTTATCTGGGTGAGATCTTGGAACCAAAAATAGGATATTAAGGGAAAACTGGCAATATCTAAATATAGTTTGGAGCTTAGTTAATAAGAATATAGCAATGTTGGTTACTTAGTTTTGACAAATGCACCACAGTAACGTAACATAATGACACAAGCGGAAATCTGAAGCCAGGGGATAGATATAGGAGACTCTCTATGCTCTCTTTGTAGCTTTTCTGCAAGCCTAAAATTATTCCAACATACAACATTTATGATGAAAATATATGCATATAGATAGATGCCATGATGAAGGAGAATATCAGGCCTCATTTCCTACAATACTTGTGAAGCCTAAATATAAAACCACATTTAAATTCCTGTATATAATTCAGAGTCTGAAGTATACTACTTCAAATTTGAACCAAAAAGTAACAATATGCTGCTACTTGTTACTTTATTAGACTTAAAAGTTTTCCTGTGTTCCAGAATGTGGAAGGGTCATGGACCATGTCATGTAGGATTATACATGACACAAAACATACCTGGACTCCCTGCTCATAAAACCAAGGCTCCTATTCTTGAGATAATTCAAAAGATATCCCCTATCACATGCCAACATTACTCATCCTGAATCAAACAAAAAACATCCCAGCGGATTTTTAAGTGCAGTTTTCTGCCTAGATCCTGAGAGAAACTCAATTGAATGGCTACTCATTAAAACTAGCTGCAGGAGTGAGGACCTACATTAGAGTTTATATGTGTTTTTCCTTGAATCTCTGGTACTCAATTTTCTCATAGTTGTTCAAAATTTAAAGCTCTGATTGTTTAGATTTGGTAGAACATTTTGTTTACACATATATGAAGAATACTAAATAAAAAGAATTTGTTTCCAGGTTTGTGGAATTTTAAAAAGAAATAAAGCAGACATCCTCTGTAAAACTGATGTGTCATAAACTAACAGAGCATTGCACTCAGACCAGAGGGGAACAGAGTTTTCATGTTAAAGAAAGAAAAAGCGCTTCTATGGAGAATCTACTCTATTGCCCGCACACACAACAAGCTTTGAAAAATATTTAAACTGATTTCCATGGAAAATGCCAGCCTTTCCTAATCCCAGTTGCCTATTTGGGACCTGAGGTTGGTTCATTTAGTCTAGTTATCATCTATACAAAGTAGAAAGAATATCCTCTTCTACACCTTCGCCAACATTCAGTTCAGTTCAGTTCAGTCACTCAGTCGAGTCTGACTCTTTGCAAACCCATGAATCGCAGCACGCCAGGCCTCCCTGTCCATCACCAACTCCTGGAGTTCACCCAAACTCATGTCCATCAAGTCAGTGATGCCATCAAGCCATCTCATCCTCAGTCATCCCCTTCTCTTTCTGTCCCCAATCCCTCCCAGTATCAAAGTTTTTTCCAATGAGTCAACTCTTCAAATGAAGTGGCCAAAGTATTGGAGTTTCAGCTTTAGCATCAGTCCTTCCAAAGACACTCAGGACTAATCTCCTTTAGCATGGACTGTTTGTATCTCCTTGCAGTCCAAGGGACTCTCAAGAGTCTTCTCCAACATCACAGTTCAAAAGCATGAGTTCTTCGGCGCTCAGCTTTCTTCATGGTCCAACTCTCACATCCATACATGACTACTGGAAAAACCAGAGCCTTCACTAGACGGACTTTGTTGGCAAAGTATTGTCTCTGCTTTTTAATATGCTATCTAGGTTGGTCATAACTTTCCTTCCAAGAAGTAAGCGTGTTTTAATTTCATGGCTGCAGTCACCATCTGCAGTGATTCTGGAGCCCCCAAAAAATAAAGTCTGACACTGTTTCCACTGTTTCCCCATCTATTTCCCATGAAGTGATGGGACCAGATGCCATGATCTTCATTTTCTGAATGTTGAGTTTTAAGCCAACTTTTTCACTCTCCCCTTTCACTTTCATCAAGAGGCTTTTTAGTTCCTCTTCACTTTCTGCCATAAGGGTGGTGTCATCTGCATATCTGAAGTTACTGATATTTCTCCTGGCAATCTTGATTCCAGCTTGTACTTCCTCCAGCCCAGCGTTCCTCATGATGTACTCTGCACAGAAGTTAAATAAGCAGGCTGACAATATACAGCGTTGATGTACTCCTTTTCCTATTTGGAACCAGTTTGTTGTTCCATGTTCAGTTCTACCTGTTGCTTCCTGACCTACATATAGGTTTCTCAAGAGGCAGGTCAGGTGCTCTGGTATTCCCATCTCTTTCAGAATTTTCCACAGTTTATTGTGATCCACACAGTCAAAGGCTTTGGCATAGTCAATAAAGAAGAAATAGATGTTTTTCTGGAACTCTCTTCCTTTTTCCATGATCCAGTGGATGTTGGCAACTTGATCTCTGGTTCTTCTGCCTTTTCTAAAACCAGCTTGACCATCAGGGAGTTCACGGTTCACGTATTGCTGAAGCCTGGCTTGGAGAATTTTGAGAATAACACCAACATTAGGTAATTTAAGTACCCTTCTGACACTGACCACATATAATGCAAGTTATCATTCTAGAGATTCCACCTTCTTTCCAATAAATATCACTCACATCCTTCACATTCCCCAGAGTATCATCCATGTTCCTCCCAAATATCATATGGCAAATGATATTTCAGATATTCAGCAAATATCTGAAAACAAGGTTCTGTTCCACAGCCTTTCACTCATAGGATGTCTCCAGGGATACAGCCACATGTTCTCCTGAGTATTCATCCATGTCACCAAGACTTATGAAATTCACAAGGTCTAGTTACTACTGTCTTCTTCATTTCCCTTCCAACCATCCAACAAATGATTGTTTATTGAGTACCTCCTATGTTTGAGATTCTTCCAACGTGTAAATGCTACCAAATCAGGAATAAACTGTGGACTTCTTATTTTCATAGAATTGTATTTCTTCCCCCAAATTCCTTAAGAACTATAATGGGCAGAATAAACCCTCTCACTCACCCAAAGATGTCTTGTCTTGTCCTAACACTCAGAACCTAAGCATATTTTGGGTTCCTTGGCAAGGGAAATGTCTGTTGTAAATGAAATTAAGGTTTCTTATCAGTTGACCTTTAGATAAGAAGAATATCTTGAATAACCTGGGAGGGCCCAATGTGATCACAAGCATCCTTAAATGGGGAAGAGGTTAGTAGAAGGGTCAAAACCAGAAAGGGTCTCATACCAGTAGTATGACAAAGACCTAACTGGTCACTGCTGACTTTGAAGACGGAAGAAGGAAGGTGTATAAGCCAAGGCACACAGGCAGCCTCTAGAAGATGAAAAAGCCAGGAAAACAGGTTGTCCTTTAGAACTTCCAGAAAAGAATGAGCTCTGCCAACACCTTGACTTTAGCTCAGTGACAACCATTCCAGACTTCTGACCTCAAGAGGTAATAAACATGCACTGTTGAAACTACTAAGTTCCTATAGAAGCACTAGGAAACTAATAGGAATTTAACTATAATTATTTAAAAGCTATTTTGTTCACTGAATTGTCTCTTTCTCCTCCAGAATTAATCACTGTATTTTTATCTTGATGCTTTTCTTCACAGGTTCTTTGTTAAATGTCCACATTTAGCAATATAATCTGGAGCTAGAAGGCTGTGTGGCCGTTTCCTCTTACCTGATTGGCAGTACTGCATCCTAGCTCTGTGCACGTGGCCAAGAAGTAGGAAGGGAAAAACCCCATCTGGCGGGCAAAGGTTCATACTCATCATCTTCGTAGTAGAATATCTGCAAAAATGGTCACCAGCAGTCTCCACCATCTATGCCTATGCATGCTGTATGAGTGAGGGTTCTCCAGAGAAACACAAGCACTAGGCTATGGAGACAGAGAGCAAATGGGATTTGTTATAAGGAATTGCTTCACGTGGTTATGAAAGTTGAGAAGTGTCTAGATCTGTAGGCAGCAAGCTGGAAAACCAGAAAAGCTGATGTGTAGTTCCAGTGCAGATGTCCAGATCCAAAGGTCTGAGAACCAGGAGAACTAAAGGTGCAAATCTTGATCCAAAAACCAGGTGAGCTCCAATGTCACGTGGCAGCCTGGATGGAAGTTTGGGGGAGAATGGATGCAGGTATATGAACAGCTGAGTCCCTTCACTGTTCACCTGAAATGTCACAACATTGTTAATTGGCTATACCCCAGCACAAAATAAAACGCTTAAAAAAAAAAAAAAAAAAAAGCAGGTGAGTTCAAGAATCAAGAAAAGCTAATGTTTCAGTCTGAGTTCAAAATCCAACCACGTCCCAGCTCAGCAGTCGACAGGATACCCTATGACTCATTTTTTTGTTCTATTCAGGTCTTCAGCTGGTTGGATAAAGCCCGCCCACACTGAGTTTCCCAGGTGGTAAAGAACTCACCTGCCAATACAGGAGACATAAGAGATGAAGGTTCGATTGCTGGATTGAGAAAATCCCCTGGAGGATCTCATGAACAGAGGAGTCTGCTGGGCTACAGTCCATAGGGTCACAAATTAGGAAAAGTCATTTGTTTTACTCAGTGGACCAATTCAAATATGAACCTTCTCCAGAAACACTCTCAAAGATACATCTGGAATAATGTCTGTCTGAATGTCTGGCACCCCATAACCCAGTCAAGCTGGGTTGACGCCATTTCTCCCATCAGATGGTAGCGTCTCTTCTCTCCTTGAACATGGCCTTGCTTTGGGACCTGCTATGACAAGTGGAATAGGACTGAAATGATGCCACGTGACCTTTCATCTCCCATTCAGCTACGCTGATAGAACAGTGGTGAAGGAGTTGTAAAACCAGTGCATTTACATATTCCTGATAGGATTGCCAGCTGATTAGGTAATTTGATCATGTTCAATTGCTAAGTCATATCTGATTCTTTGTGACCCCATGGACTGAAACAAGCTAGGGTCCTCTGTCCTTCACTATCTCCCAGAGCTTGCTCAAACTCTTGGTCCATTGAGTCAGTGATGCCATCCAACCACCTCGTCCTCCATTGTCCCCTTTTTCTGCTCTCAATCTTTCCCAGCATCAGGGACTTTTCCAGTGACTCAGCTCTTCACATCAGGCAGCCAAAATATCAGACCTTCAGCTTCAGCATCAGTCCTTCCAAAGAATATTCAGGGTTGATTTTCTTTAGAACTGACTGCTTTGATCTCCTTGCAGCCCAAGGGACTCTCAAGAGTCTTCTCTAGCCTTGCAGTTCAAAAGCATTAATTCTTCTGTGCTCAGCCTTCTTTATGGCCCGACTCTCACATCTATACATTACTCCATAATTTAAACCTATATGGATATATTAATAAATAACAAAGACACTTAACTCACTCAAATTCTGCATTGTCAAGAAACAGGCCTAATACAAAGACTTGAGCCTTTGAAACCTTTTCTCTGTTATGGAATCTTGCCCATTTTACTGGTGCAGACTAGTCCATAGCAGCTCCTGGAGCAAGCCAGGCCAGAACTAAGGTAGTTCTCCAGGATCTTTCTTAGAACTAAATCCAGTCCCTTGATGCTTGTAGAAACTCCGTTTGAAGAGGCTGTGTTCTTTCTGGAATGGGAAAAAAAAGCTGACGAGTAAATGAATGAAATGAGGCTAACCGCTGAGCCCTGGAAAGAAACAGAAAAGGCCCCGGGACACTAAAGTCCCTGATTTTGCCAGCCAGATGCACTTCCTTTCCTACTGTTACAAGCATGACCCTTTGTACCTAATAAATCCTCCCTTTATTTCTAAGCTCCTCAATGACACTTGAAAACAAATAGGTCTTTTTGCATCCAATCCATTAAAAAGAAGTTTACAAATTTTTAACCCACCAATTTCCTTCGTAGAAGTTTCTCCTTAAAAAACAGTCAAAATCCTCGAAGAATTTTTATGTATAAAAATAATGCTTTGTAATACTTGTTTCCTTTATAATAACACAACAGAAATGTAGAGTCTATATATCCAGTTATATGGAGATTGTTAAATAAATATTTTTGTAACCAATACTTTAAGAATGCTGTGAGTCACTGAATATGGTACATATTTACCTTGTTTCCAGATTTTTTGTTATTATAAACCAAAGTAACATTTGTAATACTAGGTTTAAAAAAGTCAGGGTAAATTATAAGTACAACATGATTGCAACTGTTCTAAAAAATACACTGGGAAAAAGTCTAGAAGAAAATAAACCAAAATTACAGTGTGAATAATATATGCTAAAGCTTCTGGCACCATTTTACATTTTTGTAGTAAGCAATCATTGGAAAATGTTAGAAAATTAATAGTTTTCCATTGCATAATTGAAGAATATGCCTTTTCTTTCTTTCAACTCTCACAGGCACAGGAAGTTTTGGTCATATAGTGGTATAAATATTATATTCTAATTTATTGAATTCTTAATCACCATGCAAATCAGAGACAGTTCGTTGCTCTTTGGTCTTTAGTTAACCTATCTGTGCTCTGCAGAACTAAAATGCAAATTGATCCTGCCAGGCAAGGTTCATATATCCACACCATTACTTTTTCTTAATCATGAAGCTAACCACCTAGGGCGACTAGTTTTTCGATGTCACATAATCATTCTGTTCGGGTAATTACAGATTCTCCAGTTTCATTTTTAATCAGCTTCTCAATGGAAGCAGAAATTCAACAACTGAAGCCAATTTTCTTTTGCCACGTGTTTATACCACTGAACAAAATCGTATCTCTGTTCAACAAGTGTTAATAGCTTCCAAATTATCTCAAAAGTCTTAAAGATTATTTAATATTTATCCAACCTACTCATCATTGTATTAATAAGGAAGAATGCAAAAAAAAAAAAAATCCCCACCCAGTAATTAATACCTTTGACTCATTCCCCCAGAACAGATGAACAAAGGAATGCTAGACAACTTTTCAGGAGATTCAAATTACTGCTCTAGAATTATTAAGGTGGTTATTACAAGTTAATTGAATATCAGTTGATTAGACAAAGGAACATTTACTGAGTCTTTTCAGAGTATAAGGATTAAAATCTCAAGAAGCCAGCTATTTGGGCAGCAATCTCTTTTTATTTTTCTTTTTCTTTTTTTACCTCCACCTTAATTTCCAGCTATTCTATACATGACCTGGTCACTCAAGTCAATTGATAACACACCAATTTAGAGCTTAGTATGTGTCATATACACAGTGGAGATGCAGAGAGGGTTTTCTTGCCCATATGACACTGACTGTTCATGAGTCTCTGATGTCTCCATTTTATTCAGGCTCTCACATAAATCACATCGCGTTTTTTGTTGTTTTTTAAGGTGTCTTTGTTTATTTAATTTTGGCTGTGCTGGGTCTTCCAGGCTGTGAGCAAGCTTTCTTTAGTTGCGGCAAACGGGGCTACTCTTTCGTTGCCAAACACAGGCTCTCAGCCATAAAAAAAAAAAAAAGAAAAAAGAAATGAAATAATGCCATTTACATCAACATGGATAGACCTAGAGATTACCGTACTTAGTCAGACAAAGACAAATATCATATGATATCACATATCTGGAATATCAAACATGATATAAATAAACTTATTTACAAAACAGAAACGAAATCATGTTGACTGGAGACCTATGGACAGAGGTTTGTGCCATTGTACAGGAGACAGTGATCAAGACCATCCCCAAGAAAAAGAAACACAAAAAGGCAAAATGGTTGTATGAGAAGGCCTTGCAAATAGCTGAGAAAAGAGGAAAATCTAAAAGGCAAAGGAGAAAAGGAAAGACATACCCATTTGAATACAGAGTTCCAAGGAATAGCAAGGAGAGATAAGAAAGCTGTCCTCAGTAATCAAAGCAAAGAAATAGAGAAAAACAATAGAATGGAAAAGACTAGAGATCTCTTCTGGAGAAGGCAGTGGCACCCCACTCCAGTACTCCTGCCTGGAAGATCCCATGGATGGAGGAGCCTGGAAGGCTGCAGTCTATGTGGTCGCTGAGGGTCGGACACGACTGAAGCGACTTAGCAGCAGTAGCAGCAATAATCTATAATGGAAAAGATCTAAACAAGAACATATATATAACTGATCACTTTGATGTATACCTGAAATTAGCACATCACTGTCAATCAACTTTACTTTAAAAAAGGAAAAAAAAGTTACAGTCTTTTATAACCTAATTATGGGAGTGACAGCCCATCATTTATGCTGTAGTCTACTCACTAGAGGCCAGTCACTACATCCAGGGAACACTCTAAGTGAAGAGCTTGCACAATGACCACCAGGAGATGGTTATCAATCAGCTATCAATTCAGAAACTGCCAACATAAAACAGTGAAGCACCCTGAGCTCACATGAGATGACTTGTCCTGCAGGAAGAAGATTTCCTTCACCGTAACTGAATAGGAGAGGAAGATAGGTATGCAGGTGGTGATGCTGCTGCTGCTGCTGCTAAGTCGCTTCAGTCGTCTCCGACTCCTAGAGACCCCATGGACTGCAGCCCACCAGGCTCCTCCATCCATGGAATTTTCCAGGCAAGAGTACTGGAGTGGGGTGCCATTGCCTTCTCTGGCAAGTGGGGATAGATCATTATAATTGGTGGTGACAAGTTGCAAGATTAGACCCAATAGCATTTTTTTAATCTCCATGAAGAATGATGCAGAGTCATCTGCTAAAGGAGAAAACATGGCCTGGAGGCAAGAGGAAGGTATGAAAGGGCAACCTCAGCAAACAGGGAAAGGACATCTACTAAAGAAGCACAGTAGAACTATCAGGCAATGCCGACTGAAAGTTTAAAATAACTCAAAGTTTTTTTTAAAAAAAGTCAGCTCAATGCAAGAGTTTCTTTATCACCTTTCAGCTGCCATGGTGCTAACTCAGAGAGATGTATGCCAGCTCTAGGGAAGAAAAAAACTTTCCATCCATGTGAGTGCAGCCAAGAAATAACAGTGTGAATTAGACTCATTGATGTTTCTCTCCTTCTGATCCTTCAAACCTACCCTGCCCAGCAGGTATCTTTCTACTGAGCAGTCCAACAAATTAAATAGCCTGGTGTGTGAGCTTTTGATACAGTGCTCTTGGACCTGTAGTTCATGCTAATTCCCTGGTTTTATTCCTCTCTGCACCCGATATAGCTTCTCGGTGGGCAAAACTCTGGAGAACTTCAAAGGAGATCTGTAACATGGAAAAGACCCAGGGGCTCTGTGTGCACATGGCAGATAAATATTGATAATAACAACCAAAATACTGTTAAATCTACCATCCTAAAACTGAGCGTTTGAATCTAGCTAAGATCTCTGATAGGAAACATATACCACTTATGATAAGTATACCTCTATGCACGTTTAAGATGCCCAGAAGTTGGTTGGCTAGTTAGTTGACTGATTGTGTTTGTTGTTGTTCGGTAGCCAAGTTGTGTCTGACTCTTCGAGACCCCATGGACTGCATCATCCCAGACCTTCCTATCCCTTACCATCTCCCAGAGATTGTTCAAACTCATGTCCATTGAGTCAGTGATACCATCCAATCATCTCATCCTCTGTCGTCCCCTTCTCCTCCTGCCTTCAGTCTTTTCCAGCACCAGGGTCTTTTCAATCATTGGGTCTTTTTCTATAACTGGGGTTAAATACATAGAAAAAACACATAAATGTGGCAAAAGCAGCACCCCTGCCCACCAAATGCACGTTTGTTTCGGTCATCTTGGGTCTGGCCATCATAAAATACCACAGATGGGTGACCTCAGCACCAGACATCTATTTCTCCCACTTCTAGAAGCTGAAAGTACAAGATCAGCATGCCAGCCTGGGTGGGTGCTGGTGAGAGTTATCTTCCTGATTTTCAGATGGCTGCCTTCTTACTGTGTCTTCACACGGCAGGAAAAGAGGCTCTCTGGTGTCTGTTGTGTGTGTGCTGGGCAAAGTCGATACTGTGTCTGATTCCTTGCAGCACCATGGACGGTAGCCCGCCAGATCCCCTGTCTAAAGAATTTTCCAGGCAAGAATACTGGAGCAGCTTGCCATTTCCTATTCCAGGGAATCATCCCGACCCAGGGACGAAACCTGTGTCTCTCATCTCCTGCATTGCCAGGCAGATTCTTTACCACTATTGCCACCTGGGAAACCCGTGGTGTCTCTTACAAGGGCACTAATTTTATTGGATCAGAACCCCACCCAGATGACCTCATGTGCGTGTGTGTGATGTGTGTGTGCATCTGTGTGCATTCCCACGCCTATGCTGAGTTGCTTCAGTCATGTCCAGCTTTTTGTGACCCTACGGACCATAGCCTGCCAAGCTCCTCTGTTCAAGAGATTCCCCAGGCAAGAATACTGGAGTGGGTTGCCATGTCCTCCTCCAGCAGATCTTTCCCACCCAGCTATCAAACTCACATTTCTTGCATCTCTTGCATTGGCAGGTGGATTTTTTACCGCTAGCACCATCTGGGAAGCCCCTTATGATTTCATTTAACCTTAATTACTTTCTTACTCAAAATGCAGTCACATTTGGGGGTTAGGAATTCAAAATCCAGATTTGAGGGGCACACAAATGGCAACCCACTTCAGTATTCTTGTCTGGAAAATTCCCTGGACAGAGGAGCCTGGCGGGCTACCGTCCATGGGGTCTCAAAAAGTCAGACACACCTGAGTGAATGAGCGCACAGACATTCTGGCCACAGCAGCATTCCTGCTGAGAGGACCAATTCATCCCAGTTTATCTAAGATTTTACTGGTTTTAGCACTGAAAACCCCAGAAGGCACTCAGTCCTGAAATTAATTACCTTAATTGCCCTGCAGACGCTTTCGGGAGTGGTCCAGGAGCAAGGCTGTTCCTGTGCAAATACCTAGGACTGATCTTGTAACATCTGCTTCTCAGCCCAACCCAAGCCACAGCTCTTACTCAACAACTTTGGCCGCTTATCCAGAGCTGACAGGGCTTCTGACAAAGAAATTGTCTCTCAGCTCATCTCTATATTCAGTTCAGAGGTAATCACATCATCAAAAACAACTTTTGCATGCTTATCATTTGTATGGGCTTCCCTGAAGTGGCTCAGATGGTAAAGAATCCACCTGCAATGTGGGAAACCTAGGTTCGATCCCTGGGTTGGAAAGATCCTCTGGAGGAGGGCATGGTAACCCACTCCAGTCTTCTTGCCAGGAGAATCTCCATGGACAGAGGAACCTGATGGGCTACAGTCCACAGGGTCTCAAAGAGTCAGACATAACTGAGCAACTAAGCACAGCACATATGATTTGAAAAGAATAGAACCAGACATGGATGGAGACACAGAAGAGTAAAAAGTACTCTTGTCCTTGAGGAAATTTTTCGTAAATGCAACAAAAATTTGTGGGACAAAAAGGTCAAGCAATAATAAAACTAACATAACAGAATAAGCCTTTTTTTAAAAATCACAGAAGAAAATAGATTGCAAACATGCCCTTGGGAAATGAGTGACTTTTAGAGTCAGTTCGGGATTGTTTTGATTTTGTTTTCTACTCAACAAAGGTAGCATTTTTGATGACCTGCTACCATTGCTTGAATAAAGCAGAAGAGTGAAATGGGTGTCACTTTAAACAACTTTTCAAGCTTGAAAATCATGGACACAAGCTTTCCAACAAGACACAACAGGTCCCAATCTCATCATTGCTACTCCAGTTGGGAAATTTGTCAAAACATCCTTTTCCTCAACTGAAAAATCAGGATAATCTAACTCCATCTTAGAACTGTGAGAGAATTCCATGTAATGAGGTTCATAATTATTTAACAAGTCGTGACCCAGTGTATGTCAAGTACTCAATAAATAGCTGCTTTTATAATTTGTGTAATTATTAACTTGATGCTGGCATGCACTATTTCCTCTTCACTCCACACTTCACAATTGCTTTAATCTGGAAAGTCTGATGCAATTCAAATTTCATATTGAGTCACAAATGATGCCTCATTGTCCACTAAGAAAAACAGGGGACTCTCGCATGTTTACATCTGAATGAATTTTCATTCCAAACAAACTTCGTGCTAAATGGCCAAGGTAAGGTCACAGGTAATACAAAACTTACTGTGGCCAGCAAAGCATTTGAAATTAATTTACATTTATGAACTCATCTCACCCCTTCTGCTCTCACATTAGTTATCTACCGCTGCATAACAAATTGCTCCCAAAATGTACCAACTGAAAACAACACACATTTATCATCTCACAGCTTCTGTGGGCCAGGATCCAGGCACAGCTTTACTGTGTTCACTCATCTCAGGGTTTCCCATGGGCTAAAATAGAGGTAAGCTCTGGGCTACGGTTCAAACGGGATTAAAAAAAAAACCTGCTTCTATGTTCATGGGACTGCTTTCCAGCTCTTGGTTCTCTGTGAGCAGTTGAATTTAGGATCCCAGATGTTCACTGCTGTTGACTGTAGGCCAGCCTCAGGTCCCAGTCACATGGCCAGCCCACTGTGGCAGATTCATCACCGTGGTCACCAAGAAATCAATGAAAAGAGCCTACTAGCAATGTAGAAGTCACAGTCGTTTGTCACCTAGTCCTGGAGGAAGTATCCCCCGACCTTTGCCATAGTCTGTTGGTTGGAAGCTTGTCCCTAGGTTCGGACATGCTGGAGGGGAGAGAGGAGCACAAGGCCCTGGGCCAGGAGGCAGTGTCACTCTGGGCCCCTGGAGAAGTCAGCCAATCACAGCTGCCTCACAGAGGTCCTCAGTCATGGCTGGATTCCAATAAAGCTGAATAACATCAGTAACAATGGAGAGCAAATTGACGCAACAACACTCACGAGCCACATTCTTCCTCCTGAGATAGCTGCCCCATTGGTTTATAGTGTTCAGCAGGACTAGACCTCTTTGGAGTGAAACTGGGTCATTTGTAGGACATGGATGAACTCAGAGACTGTCAACAGAGTAAAGTTAGTCAGAAAGAGAAATATATCTTGTATTAAGGAATATATATGGAATCTAGAAAAGTATGTTATTGTTCAGTCGCTATGTCCAACTCTGTGACCCCATGGACTGCAGCATGCCAGGCTTCCCTGTCCTTCACTGTCTCCAGAATTTGTTGAAACTCATGTCCATTGAGTTGATGATGCCATCCCACCATCTCATCCTGTCATCACTCCCTTCTCCTCCTGCTCTCAGTCTTTCCCAGCACCAAGGTCTTTTCCAATGAGTCATTTCTTCTCATCAGGTGGCCAAAGTATTGGAGCTTCAGCTTCAGCATCAGTCCTTCCAATGAATATTCAGAGTTGATTTCCTTTAGGATTGACTGGTTGATCTCCTTGCAGTCCAACGGACTCTCAAGAGTCTTCTCCAGCCCCACAGTTTGAAAGCATCAATTCTTTGTCCCTCAGTTTTCCCTATGATCTAACTCTCACAACTGTACATGACTGCTAGTAAAATCATAGCTTTGACTATAGGGACTTCTGTCAGCAAAGTGATACCTAAGCTTTTTAATACACTGTCGAGGTTTTCATAGCTTTTCTTCCAAGGAACAAGGATCTTTTAATGTTATGGCTGCAGTCACTGTCCTCAGTGATTTGGGAGCCCAAGACAACAAAATCTGCCACTGTTTTTATTTTTATCCCCCATCTATTTGCCTGGAAGTGATAGGAGAAGCATTAGTAAGAAACTTAATATTGGGACTTTTCTGCCAATCCAGTGGTTAAGATTCTATGCTTCTAATACAGGGGCTCTATCCCTGGTGAGGGACTAAGATCCTACATACCTGCCATGTGATGCAGCCAAAAGAAAAGAAAGAAGGTTGAATGCTTTGGGGTTATGACCTCTAGAATAGGGACAGTGGCATCTTTAGGACCTGAGGTTTCTTGACTGAAGTTCACTTTCCTTAGAAAGTGCTTAGATGGGTTATACCCTGTCTGCCCTGTGACTCCACTTTTATCCAAGCTTACATGTGCTCTGAACCTCCCTGCAGAAAGATGGTGTCACACAGCCAAGGAAAGAATGTTTTTCACTGGGTTAGAGGGTCCTAAGAACCGTGTTGTCTCTTTTAAGAATTCTTCATATTGTATGATTCTAAGGCCACACCAGCTGATTTCAAAGTGTAACTCTCACTGGGAAATCTTTTTTCCTAAATTCCAGGTGAACAGGAAACCATGGTCCCCAAGTACCCACAGCAGGACTGGCAACTAGCATCTTCAGTGAGCTGAACTTTGGGGCAAGTCTGCATTCTTTTGGGAGCCACACATCAGAAAAATGACAATCAGAACACAGAGACCCTGAATATGTCCCTTCTACCAATTCTTAGAACATCTCACTGATAAATTGTTCCATTTGCCAATGAAAAGAGATCAGGATTGCAATCTTCAGACATATAGAGAGAGAGATAGATAGCCAAATGTCATGATTTGTGTGGTCACCTGACAAAATGATCCCTTATTTATGAGTTCTCTCTGTAAGAGAAAAATACAAAAGGAGTAGAAATTTCCATATCCAATTTAACTACAACTATATGATTACTTTTCTTATATGAAAATGAGCAGTAAAAGTTAATGTAAAGTGGATATTTTAATGAAATTTCCATAATATGTCTTTTCTTCCCCCTACAAAGTCATCTAAAAATGTGTCTTGTCCTTTTGTTAGGACCATTCTTGAGCCTGGGGGCAATTACACAGAGTGTATTGAAGTCACCACACAAATCTTCTAATTGCATTCTGGCCCCAAGCCAAGCTCTAAGTCAAGCCTCAGGGAAATCAAATGTAAAAGTCAGCTGCATTAGAGGTAGCAATTCGGGCTGGAGAAGAGATCGCCTTTCGTGATTTATTACAGCCAGTGCTTTCAGTACATTTAAACGATGATCTGGTTTAGTAACATCTTCAAGGGAGCAATGCTGCACAGAATGAGAAACATCTGAACTGGGAGTCAGCAGAAAGGAGAGACTTGATTAGAGCTTGAGTTATGTGGAAAGCACGTCATTTTTCTTAGAAACAGATCTTCAAATGCCCCAGAATCTGCCAAGGTGAATTACATTTTCAACCCCTAATATCTGTCTGTTACGGTCACGTATTTAGTCTCCAAAGTGAAAAGTAATCATTTAGTATCAAAAATAAACACATGATTCAAAATATTAATCTCGCTCATGCTTACAATCTATGAGAAAGCCATACTTACTCTCAAAGAGAACTCCAAATCTTCCTCTGGACCCAGGAGAATTTTCACTAAGACTTACGACCTTAAGGATACTCGCTGGTTTTCCTCAATGCCTTTCACGTCTTCTACCGTGGGTACAGATAGATGAGTGAATAGTAAATCTTTTCAAAATATTTATGGTCTTTAACACTTAATTAAGATCTAGAGAAAATATAGGAGCTGCAGTTCTATTAAGTACAAAGTAGCTCGGAAAAAAATATTATTTCTGCAAAACTAAATCCATCTGTACATGTATTTTACTTACTAATATATGTGGTAGGAAATAAACAAACAGCACCATGAACTTCAAGTTCATTTCCCACTAGTGTCTTCATTTTTATATTTTATTGCATTCTGCAGTGGTTTTGCAACCAGCTATATCAAGAGTTTCTAGGAGGAATGTAAACAAGGACTTTGCAGTGACTTGAGTTAGAGCACATGATATAACTGGGAGCAAAAATCTCTACTGAGCTACCCCAAGATGAATGGACAAGCTGCATTCCGAAGTACTGCCAAATTTCTTCTGGCAAGCACATCAGGAAATAAAATCTCCCCACCAGAAGGGAACCAGGAACAGATTCATCTACCTTTAGGAAAACATCATCTCCACGCACATAATAAGCTGAATGGTATTGTTATCATCTTGTGTATATATGTAATGAGAACACTTTGAGATATTAATCAAGTTTATTTTTTTCTGGGATTTGTGGCCTTCCCATAACTCAGGCTGTGATACGGCTTCAAGAAAGGAATAACCCAAAAGGATACAAGTGTCCAATTCATTCATTTATTTATCCAGTATTTTGTTCAACAAATTTTGATTGAACACCGTCTATGTGCAAGACACTGTCCTTAAGTGCTAAAAAATAATCTTTCCCTTCGTGTGTGTGTTAGTCGCTCAGTTGTGTCCGACTCTTTGTGACCCCACAGACGAAAGCCCTCCAGGCTCCTCTGTCCAGGGAATTCTCCAGGCAGTAACACTGCAGTAGGTTGCCATTCCCTTCTCCCGGGGATCTTCCTGACCCAGACCTTCTCTGTCTCCCAATGAATGCAAACCTGTGTTTCTTGCATTCAATGGCACACAGAGATTCTTTACCATCTGAGCCACCAGGGGAAGTCAATGAACAAATTTTTTTAAAAAGAACAACTGATGAAAATGCTGTGAACAATAAAAGCAATTAGTGGGATAAAGAAGGACAGAAAGACAGGAGGCAAGCTCAACTTTTGAGCTTCAAAAACCTTTTTTTTAATATGTTGTTGTTTAGCTGCTAAGTTGAGTTCAACTCTTCTGCAACCTTGCCAGGATCCTCTGTCCATGGGATTTCCCAGGCAAGAATACTGAAGTGGGTTACATTTTCTTCTCCAAGGTATTTTCCCAACCCAGGGATCAAGCTCACAGCTCCTAAGTCACTGAGGTACATGCTAAGTTGTTTCAGTTTTGCCCGACTCTTTGCAACCCAGTGAACTGTAGCTCACCAGGCACCTCTGTCCATAGGATTCTCCAGGAAAGAATACCAGAGTGGGTTGCCATTTCCTATTCCAGGGCATCTTCCCAGCCCAGGAATCAAATCCATATCTCTTATGTCTCCTGCATTGGTGGTTGAATTCTTTACAAATAGCACCACACTGGGGAAGCCCCTCAAAAGCCTTATTGTGGTTCAATCACTAAGTCGTGTCTAACTCTTTTCGACCCATGGACTGCAGCACTCCAGGCTTTCCTGGCCTTTACCATCTCCCAGAGTTCACTCAAACTCATGTTCATTGAGTTGATGATGCCATCCAACCATCACATCCACTATCACCCTTGTTAAAGGTTTGGTCCAAGTGTAAAAAATGGAGAAGCAATACTCAACCATATGCTGTTTTTCCTGTATCCTAAATGAGATGCAGATTTCTTAGACAAGAAAGAGAAAGAAAGATTCGGAGGAGATACGGAGAACCTGTGGATGCTTGAGACATCACTGTCCTTCCTGTCCCCAGAGGACACATAGGCTTGGGACCTTGACCCCATTCCTGGAAGGGTCCAGATAGGAACTAAGACCTCCGATCTGAATGACTATTGTTGTTCAGTCACTCAGTCACATCCAGGCCATGGACGCAGCACACCAGGCTTCCCTGTCCGCTGCTATTTCCAAGAGTGAGGGTGGAGCAAAATAGCTTGGTTATGTAGATAGGAGGCAGGCCCAGAAGCCTGCTGGAGGCAGGGCAGGGTTTTTCTGTAGGCCATGCTCCCCAACAAAAGTCTGTCTAGTCAAGGCTATGGTTTTCCAATAGTCATGTATGGATGTGAGAGTCAGGCTATAAGGAAAGCTGAACACTGAAGAATTGATGCTTTTGAACTGTGGTGTTGGAGAAGAGTCCTTTGGACTGCAGAGATCCAACCAGTCCATCCTAAAGGAGATCAGTCCTGAATATTGTTGGAAGGAGTGATGCTGAAGCTGAAAATACAACACTTTGGCCACCTGATGTGAAGAACTAACTCATTTGAAAAGACCCTGATGCTGGGAAAGATTGACAGTGGAAGGAGAAGGGGATGACAGAGGATGAAATGGTTAGATGGCATCACCGACTCAATGGACATCAGTTTGAGTAAACTCTGGGAGTTGGTGATGGACAGGGAGGCCTGGTGTGCTGCAGTCCATGGGGTCACAAAGAGTCGGACACAACTGAGTGACTGAACTGAACTGAACTGATGCTCACCAAGGATTTGTATTAAGAGCCAGAGCATCCAGAAGAAAGGCAATCTGAATAAACCCATGGCCAAAACACAGGCAGGAACGAGTGTCCCCAAAAGGGGTGACATGGACTGATGACGGAGAGAGCCAGACACTCTCCAGTCCCCACGGGGCTGAAACGCATCCCAGAGTTCCTTGGAGATGAGTCTGGATCCCATACAAAATATGGGAGGTAGAGAGGAGGATTGCTAAATTAACTTAAAGGTTTTGCTGCCTGGTAGAAGGAAGGCTTGTAATAGGTATTGAATTCCACTATAGAAAAATAAATCGAGTTATATTTCCTGCACTGAGGAATCTTGTGGCTTTTGATTTGCACCCTTGTGGTCTTATGTTAAAAAACAAGAAAACAGATGGTGAAATCTATTCCCAAGTCCAAGCTCAAAGAATACAAAAATGAGAAAGGGAAAGTGCTAGTGAGCTGGACTAAGAAACTCTGCAGCAGAGCATCTTTTCACAAAACCCCCAAGGTTGGAGCCCACACATCAGTTGCCTTCTTGTAGGGAGTTGGGAGTTGGGGGTCACCCCAGTTTTGCAGCTGCAAACAGATTGAATAGCCCTTTTCTAAATTAAGTCAAATTCAACCTACAACTCACCTGAAATGTCATTCATTTCACCAGGCTTCCCTAAGAATGGATTATTATGATCAGTAAAAATATGGACTGCATTCTATTAAGCCCATGACATGCCTGTCATCATACCAACCACTGCACAGAGTCGAGCTTAGGAGGCAGGAGGTAAATAATACGTATGTAACATCACATATCCATTCATGTAATATGTATATCAGATGCTTATACTCACAACCAGAAAATAGCAATATTAATAAAATACTAAAATATTAAAATAAGATTTTTAAAGTAATACATTTTCATTATTTTCTTAACGATACATTTTCTTAGAAATAAAAGGCTAAGATAAAGATTGAGATCAAGGACAAGGTTTTGTTTCTGAGACCCAGAGTGTTGAGGAAGCTATGGTGCGAACTACTTCATTTTTAGTGCTGACATTCTGTTATGAATGCTTGGCACAGAGAATGGTTCAGAAAAGGGGGTAGCATGAGTTATAGAATAGGAACAACGATGATGTAAAGGTCACATTTGAGAAACTAACAGGCAGGATCAAATGTCTGGGGACAGACCATCAGCCGACCCTGCAAGCCAGCTCTCTCCGAGACCCAGATGTGAGCCTCCGTGAGCCTTCAGCCACATTGTGCCACATTCAGTGTGTGCACACAAGTTCCCCATTCAGTAAACCCCAAGATTCTCCTGTTCTCCAACTTAAATGGACTCCTGCAGAGCCCCGAGGGCCCTGGGATTCACAAAGCCCCAGACAAGGCTGCGGCTTGACTCACAGTAAAGAATACACACCAGACAGCTACACACACACATATATCCCCTCTTTTCTGGATTTCCTTTCTATTTAGGCCACAACAGGGCATTGAGTAGAGCTCCCCAGGCTACACAGTAGGTCCTCATTTAATTATCTGTTTTGTATGTAGTAGTGTATATAAAAGCAAAAGTGTTAGTCGCTCAGTCCAGTCTGACTCTTTGTGACCCCGTGGACTGTAGCCCGCCAGGCTCCTCTGTCCATGGGGTTCTCCAGGCAAGAATACTGGAATGGGTTGTCACTCCCTTCTCGAGGGGATCTTCCCAATCCAGGGATTGAACCTGAGTCTCCCACATGTGGGCAGATTCTTTACCATGTGAGTCACCGGAGAAGGCCGGAAGTGTATATATGTCCATTTAAAAACAAAAAAAGAATATATACCAGACACAGGAGACTCATAGATTTTCTCTTTCCCATCGTGACAGAAAGAAGGAAGTGAAAACAGTGAAGTCCTCCAGATCCTGAGAGAATTAAATGCTGTGAGAATGCTTACAGATCAACAGCTTGGGGAAAGAATAGCAAATCAGCAGCATTCTTTCCTACCAGCAAAATTTCATTAAAAATGAACTGTGAAAGAGTATGTCCGATATTTGATTCACACAACAATCACCACAATAAGGATGCAGCCTGATTCTCAATACCACTTCAAAAGATTTTGGAGGGCGTGGGGAGGGGAAGGGAAGGAGGCCCATCCAAACCTTAATGTGTCACACGGCAACTACTCACCTCCTGCTATCCTCAACCTCAAAACATTGGTTCCACTTTCAGCAAGAAAACTGAGACAATTTGCCTTCACTAGCTAAACAGTACTCCAGTCCTCCATCCCCACCATCATCGTGTTTACTTTACTTCCTTCACCATGTTTCTCTCCTTTCCTTCCTACCAGAAGCAGGCAAAAAAGGCGCATTTCTTCCTGGTGGACACACTTGTGCATTTCATCTCTTCCATGCCCCTCTTTTCCAGAGTCATGGTCCATCGGTGCTCTCTTCTCTCATCGGTGTCTTCCACCTCTTCATCTTTACTAGCTCTTTTCCATCAGCATCAAAGAATTCAAATCCCCCATTCTGTGGAAAAGAAGAATTCATGAAAACAATTTTAAACATCCCACTACACTAAACCCTAGAAACAATTAGAAGGAAAAATAAATCTATTATATAACGCCTCCAGCAGACTATAAAAGTTGTTAGCATGTGGTCAGACCTCCAAACTTTTATTACATACCACGGTTTAGGTTGACATCTAGATTTTGTGTTGTTGTTGTGAGCTTAAATGGTTGCAAAGGATGGAATTTCTGGAATCACATTTAAATTGTGATTTTTAAAACAAAACTGTTGATTTAAAGATCAGGGCCACTTGAGCTTACCATCATTCATTTTCAAAATACGTGTATAAGCTTTTGTGTAAAAGTCACAAATGATACATTATCCCCTTTCTCTTTGAAACCATAGTTTTTAAAGAAAGTCATTTTATTTACTTATTTTTTGGCCACACCAATCAGCTTGCAGGGTCTCAGTTTCCCAACCGGGGCTTGAACTGGGCTCCCATCTTCCCCCTGGCAGTGAAAGCACCAAGTCCTAAGCACGGGACCACCAGGGAATTCACTGAAATCATATTTTCATTTCGTTTTCCCACACACTTTACCATAAGATGATATATCTTTCTGTCTGAATGTCTTTTATTGCTCACTCAGTCATAAATAATCAAACATGTATAGATAAGTTTAAATTTATATAGTGTTTATAAATCCCTGTGCTTATATAGGTCTAAGTTAAAATTTGAGGGATGGCTGTTTCAGAAACCTGCGCAGAGACAAAGACCCAGCACAGCCAAAAAATAAAATAAATAAATAAGTATTTTGTTTTTCACTCGGATTTAGTTCATTCACGGGCACACTCCCTTCTAGTCTTACTGGGAACACACCTACATGTACCTATTAAGGTTCTGATGTCAAAGGGGTCTGTTACAAATAGAGTACCATTCTTTGAGGCAGGAAAAGCAGGCCAAATGGAAGCATCATTTGAGGTCATTGTCACATTGTTATAATTACAAGGGACAAATGGAAAGATCTGACTGCTCACTCACTGTACAGGAAGCAATGAAAACATGGAGAGGCAAGCATTTGGAAGACAACAGTGAAAGATCCCAAGTGGTCTCTTCTGGAAACTAGCACAGAGGCCAATGTATGGTGCGCCATTGCTTCAATTCAGAAACATTTTGTGAAGGATTATAACCTGGGCAAGTTGTCTCAGTTGAACTCTACAGGTAAATCATGCTGTTTTGCCTTTCACAAGTAGATACTATGAGCAGTTGGAAATTAGCCATTTGAGTTCTTTTCCAAACATCTTTTCAGGAACCATTTGGGAGTCTTCTTAAAATTTAGGTTACTGAGCTCAACCAGTTATATATACACACATAGGGCTTCCTGGTGGCTTGGTGGTTAAGAACCAGCCTGCCAATGCAGGAGACACGAGTTTGATCCCTGGCTTGGGAAGATGCCCCGAAGAACGAAATGGCAACACACTCCAGTATTCTTGTCTGGGAAATCCCATGCACAGAAGGATCTGGTGGGCTACAGTCCATGGAGTCACAAAAGAATCTGACGGTATAGCAACTGAGCAAGCATGAGTATTTGTAAATATATTATATATGTATATATACTACATACATATATAGAGATCCTTGTGCTATACAGTAGGTCCTTGTTGTTTATGTATTTTATATATAGTAGTGTGTATCTGCTAATCTCAACCTCTAATGTATATATAGACATATATATGAAACACTGTAAATGTTAACATTGTAAATTAACTTTACTCCAATTAAAAAAATATTAAGCAATTCAGGCTTTGAAGACCAATGACATAGCAAGTCAGGCTTGCAAAAGAAAATGCAAACCTGCAAGATTTCTAGCTCAGAAGTCATAGATATTTTTACTGTGCTGCTGTACTTACTTTTATATTGTATGTTCATTGTGCTACTAATATTTTACTTTTTTCTTAAGAACGCAGAAAAATGTAAAGGAAGAGATTTTTTTTTTCAAGTGTAAATCCCAATATTTTCTTCCCACACCCAAATCGATCATCTGATCAAGGGCGGCCAGTGCAGGAGGGAAAGTTTTACTTAGAGGTTATCGTTTATACTTCTTCTTAGCTTCTTTAGGCTTCAATTTATTTCAATCATTTTTGCAGGTTTCTTAGATGTCTTAGCTGAAAGGAAAGCCTTTCAACTCATTATGAAAAAAATTACTAAAACTTGAAAGAAAGCACGGAAGAGCTGAGGCTTCCCAGGTGGTTCAGGGGTAGAGAACCCACCTGCCAATGCAGGAGATGCAGGAGAGGGCAGTGTGATTCCTGGATGGGGAAGATCCCCTGGAGGAGGAAATGGCAACCCACTTCGGCATTCTTGCCTGGAAAATCCCATGGACAGAAGAGCCTGGCCGGCTACAGTCCAGGAGGTCTCAGAGAGCTGGACACAACTGAAAAACTGACCATGCACGCAGTGACAGAAGGAATCCCTGGCAGAAACATGTCTGAACAAGAAGGCTTTCTCTCCAAAGCCTCAGATTCTTCTAGGCTAGGGAAGTGAGGGGACACAAAGGAAAGAAAGATTTGGGGATTCCTGATGAAAGGGCAAGACACAGAGAGGTCAGGTAAGCAGGAAGAAAGGATGCAAGGGACTTTGCTTGACCCCCAGAAGTTTGAAGGGAGCTGAGTGACCTACCTTCTGCAATCTGTTTGTTCAGCTAAAAAAAAAAAAATGGGGACCACCCCTGAGACCAGCATATTGTTAAAGAAGCTGCTGAATAGAAGCTGCTCCAAGATCCCTGGAGCTAAGACAGGTTGGCAACACTGCAGGCTTTTGCAAACACACAGATGCCCTACACAGTCTTCACTTCTCTTCTACAGTGGGCAGGAAATTGCCAGTCAGTTTCTTAAAAAAATCAACCAGTACTTCTAACTCTCTTCTTTCTTCCAACTCTGTCCTCACTTCCACCAAAAAAAAAAAAGTGCTGAGAAGAGAATGAAATTGTGTACAGTGATCTAACCAGGCTCTGGAAACCAGGAAACCCAGACTATGTCATAGGTCTATGTCATTGTTCGATACGTTTAGACAAGAAGAATACTCAGTGATACATAAGCAAGAAAGCTGGAGTTACCGATTGCGATGGTTCATTTTACATGCCATTTTGGAGGGTGTTTTTGGATGAGATCAACATTTAAATGGATGAACTGTGGGTGAAGTATGTTACCCTCCATAGTGTGTGAGTGAGCCTCATCTGACCACCTGAAGGTCAAATGGAACAAAAGAGTTGCTTTCCTTGGTAAGAGATTTTGCAACCTTCTGATTTGCCCTGCGTCATCGGCTTTCCTGGGTCTTGAGCTTGCAGGCTGACACTAGAGGTTTTGGACTTGGGCTTCCTTGGTAGCTCAGAGGTTAAAGCGTCTGCCTCCAAGGCAGGAGACCCGGGTTCGATCCCTGGGTTGGGAAGACCCCTGGAGATGAAAATGGCAATCCACTCCAGTATTCTTGCCTGGAGAATCCCATGGACAGAGAAGCGTAATAGGTTACAGTCCATGGGGTCGCAAAGAGTCGGACACGACTGAGCAACTTCACCTCACCTCACCTCAAAGTGCATGAGCTAATTCCTTGTAACAAATCTCTCTGGATATGTAGGTAACATATAATGTCTATGTATATGTCATTATGTGTGTGTGTAAGTCACTCAGTTGTGTCCAACTGTTTGCGACCCCACAGACTGTGGCCTGCCAGGTTTCTCTGTCTATGGAATTCTCCAGGCAAGAGCACTGGAGTGGATTGTCATTCCCTTCTTCAGGAGAACTTCCCAACCTAGGGATCGAACGCTGGTCTCCTGCATCACAGGCAGGTTCTTTACCGATTGAGCTACAGGGAATTTCTAACATTACATATAACACAATATTGTATGGAGTATTTACACACATATATAATGCTATTATATTGTTTCTGTTTATCTGAAAGTACTAGTACTCTCGTATTTTCTTTTTCTACTTTCCCCATGTGGGCTTTAAAAAATGCACAACGTGAGAGTTGTCGGTTCAGTTTTATTGGTGGCAAAATGAGGACGATAGCCTGGGAGACAGCACCTTAGATAGCTCTGAGAAACTGCTCCAAAGGGGCCGGGGTGGGGGTGGGGAGGGGTGCTCAGTATCTATGTGATTTTGGTGATGAGGGAGTATGTGCAATCAAATGCACATTTTTTTGCAGAAGATTTCTGCTAGTCATGAAAAGCAGTCATCACCAAGAAAGGCATTAGTGCTTTGTGAGGAGATACAAGAACTGGACTCATAAAATCAGCTTCTGAATACATCTAACTATCTGAAAACCTGTTCTGCAAGTTGTTTTTTTCTTTTTCCCCAGAGCACAGAGTACCTCATTTCTGCTTTCCACCTTGAATCCTTTCAAGGGTATTGAAAATCAGCAGCTATGTAGCACTTCATTTAATCCTTGTCAGGGTAGGTGGCAAGTGCCCACAGCAAGTGCCAATTTGTAGCTGACAACCACATCCAAGCTTACAGATTCTACCTTTGAGATATAGTATACATACACACACACACACACACACACACACACACACACACACACGCACACAGATAGGCTTCTCTGATAGTTTAGTTGGTAAAGAATCCTCCTGCCATGCAAGAGACCAGGGTTCAATCCCTGGGTTGGGAAGATCCCCTGGAGAAAGGAAAAGCTACCCACTCCAGTATTCTGTCCTGGAGGACTCCATGGACTGTATAGTCCATGAGGTGATAAAGAGTCAGCCATGGCTGAGCAACTTCTTCACTTTCATATATATATATTTGGTCTCTGTTCCCTTTTTTAGTACACATTTCCTAAAACACTTGGAATTTCCTGAATGATAGTGTCTTTTGTTATTCATAACAACCACCTACAACCAGACCTAGATTTATGCTAATGAAATGACTCTAGGCAGGAACCCTACAAGGCTTCCTTCCAGATAAGGACTGGTCTCTGGAGGAACCTGAGATCAGAGGGTTGGAACTTTCTCACCACTCCCACCTCTGAGGAAAGAAAGTAAGCTGGAGATTGGGTTTAAACACCAATGGCCAATGATTTAATTAGTCATGCCTATACGGTGCAACTTAAATTAACAATCTGAAACAGTGAACTAAGGAAGCCTCTTACTGGTGAATGCATCCACATTCCAGGAGGATTGTGCATCCCTGCTCCAAAGGGACAGAGGCTCCTGCACTTGGAACCCTTCCAGACCTCACCCTATGCAATACTCCATCTCTCTGTTCATCGTCTCCCTTATAGTAACTGTAATCTCAGCTCAGTTCAGTTCAGTTGCTCAGTCGTGTCCAACTCTTTGCGACCCCATGAATCGCAACACACCAGGCCTCCTTGTCCATCATCAACTCCCGGAGTTCACTCAGACTTGCGTCCATCGAGTCGGTGATGCCATCCAGCCATCTCATCCTCTGTCGTCCCCTTCTCCTCCTGCTACCAATCCCTCCCAGCATCAGAGTCTTTTCCAATGAGCCAACTCTTCACATGAGGTGGCCAAAGTACTGTAATCTTAGGTAGAACTACTTCCTGAGGTCTATGAGTCATTCTAACAAATTATCAACACTGAAGAGGGACATCATGGGGACCCTTGAATTTGTACTCAGTTGGGCAGACTGGAGACCCCTTATGAGGCTGATGTCTAAAATAGGGGTAGTCAGGGACTTCCCTGGTGGTCCAGTGATTAAGACTCTGTTCTTCCACTGCAGGGAGCAAGGGTTCGATCCCTGGTCTGGGAACTAAGATTCCACCAGTTAAGCGGCACAGCCAGATAGAAAAAGAGAGAGAGAAATTAAATGGAGGTAGTCAGGAAAGTCTTCTGGAGAAGCAAATGGCCACCCACTCCAGTATTCTTGCCAGGAGAATTCCATGGACAGAGGAATCTGGTGGCCTAAGTCCTAGAGTTGGACATGACCGAATCACTAACATACACATAGTCATGTTGAACTAAGCCCTGTGCTGAATCCAGGTAATTAGCGTCAGAACTGAACTGAATTGTTGGACACCCAGTGGGTACTGAAGTTGGCAATTATTAAGGGGAAAAAAAGCACAAGTTGATATTTTGATTTCAGCATCACTTTGAATGTCAGCTGTCACCATCTAAGTCTGATCCACCTTCATCTCTTTCCTGGACTTCCCTGTGTCATAGACTCCTCAGTAGCTTTTTTGCTTGCTCTCTTGGTCCTACAATAACGTAACCCTCAACCAGAAGGATGGGTTTTTAAAAAACAAATCACATGCCATTCCTTGCTTCAAACTGTCCACTGGATCCTGGCACCTTATTCTTTCAAGGCCTTTTATGATCTGGGCTCTTTGTACTTATCTACCCTTATCACACAGCACACCCCTCGCTCACTCAGTCCCTTCCATGCAGCCTTCCTTCTAGCTGTCTGTTACTAAATCCACCCACACTTTTCTAATCTTGGGGCTTTGTACTTATTTCTTCCTTCACCTGACATGTTCAACTTTCCTCTAAACAGGCCAATCTGAGCAATTATTCAGAATTCATCTCAGAGATGCCTCGCTGGACCACCCAAACAGGGGGAGAGATTCACCATCCCAACAGGCAGTTCTAATGCTCGGCATTCCTTATCAGCATCTGACACATTTTCTGTTTATTTGTTTATTGTCTGACTACACCTACCAGGATGTTAGCTCCATGAGAAATGGGATCTTGTCTGTCTCATCCATCACTCCTTCCCCAGAGTCCAAAACAGGATCTGACCCATTTGGCCAATTGATGAATATGTGAAGACAGAGTGGTTGAAGAAAACCATCACATGGAAGGCGAAAGACCAGCAGCTCCCCAAAGCTGAATTAATTTCCCACAGAACAGCAGAGAATCACGACTACTCTCAGCTAATTCTGTGCTATAGCATCTTACTGGCAAGAAGGACTCACGTTGGGGGTGAAACTATTTCAAGGGTTTGCCCCATGAAAAGAGCTGTTTATCAGAGCATCAGCAAATATAAACCACTCATAAAACCGAATGGGAGGGCCAGGACTAAACAAGGTTCTGGTAAGTTTCCTTGCTCAGTACAGGGCTTTCGCTGTCATTCCCATGAAAACCATTCATTTTGCAAGGCAGTAAGCCTCCTGTCTCCTTGGGCACTAATTGCTCTGCTTGGTTAGGCAATTTAGAAAAATGCACCACTCTCGACATGGCTAAACGAAGGAAGAGAGAGGATCTGGCTTTTCAAAAGTACAATGTGTTCTGATACAAAGAAAACACAGCCAAGCATTCCAAGGGAGGATAAGGCGTCTAAACGGATAGGAACACTCCATCTGAGACCAGGAAAGGGCTTCAGCCCTCTAGCCTCTGTCTTCGCTAGGAAGCCTAGAATCCCACAGCTCCAGTGGGAAATGGGGAATTTGGGCATTTCTTCAGTCTGGCATTGGAAATGGTTTTTTCCCAAACAGACAGACTCTGTCTGCCATCCACAGGGTTTGCTCACTGTTCACAAACAGAGATACAACTTTGGGCATATTGGAATTTAAAAGTGTGGTTTCCAACAGACTCATGGATTTAGAAAGCAAACTTATGGTTTCCAAAGGGGAGATGGGGGAGGGGTGTAAATTAGGAGATTGGGATGAACATATACACAATGTTCTCTATATAAAATAGATAATCAAGGACCTCAGGTACAGCACAGGGAACGCTACACAGTACTCTGTAATAACCTACATGGGGAAAGAATCTGAAAAAGAATAGATAAATGTATGTGTCTGGGCTTCCCAGACGGCACAGTGTGTAAGAATCCGCCTGCCAATGCAGGAGACACAAATGATGAAGTTTCGATCCCTGGGTCAGCAAGATCCCCTGGAGTCAGAAATGGCAACCTGCTCTAGCATTCTTGCCTGGAAAATTCCATGAACAGAACAGCTTGGTGGGCCACAGTTCACGGGGTCACAAAGAGTCAAACATGACTGAGCGACTAAGCACACATATGTATAACTAAAATCACTTCTCTGTACACCTGAAACTACTAACACAACACTGTAAATCAAATACACCCCAATGTAAAAAAAAAATTTTTTTAAGTGTGCTTTCCATACAAATATGGCCAGCAGCTAATACCAACAGTTAAGGCTGCATATTTCATTTCTGCCATGAATTAATATTTCACAAGGGACATTTCAAATTTCTAAAGGGAAATCCATGTACAGTGTATAGTTAAATACTTCAGAATGGCTATAGCTTTTATCCAGGAATTCCACAACCAGAAATTCATCCTGAAGGGAAATAATAAGGAATGCAGACAAGGATTTATTCTCAAGAATGTTCAAAACCCTAAACATTATAAATAACTGAAACATCCATCAATAGGGAAACAGTAAAGAAAAATTATTGAGTGTGCCTATGAAGGAATGTTATATGGTCATTAAAAATTATATTTATGGGGAACTTTTAAAAGCACCCTTATGCTGTAAAGAATTCCACCATCCTTCCAAGAAGTTTGCAGAAACACTGGTTAATCCCAAAGAATTTCTGGATTTCCTCATATCCTTCCCTTTTGTTTCTTCTTTTTTGAAGTCAGAGATGTTGACACGCCTGGTGTTAAAATGGGAGAAGATGGGTGGAAGGAGGGTAATCCTTGTGTAAATCCATCTCCACACATGAAAACAAACTCTCCTGTCCTTGACAGAGAGGAAGGATGGCCGAATCAGGGTTCTGAGTGTTTCTTCCTGCCATCTGCTGATTCTACACTTTCCAGCTATTTCTTAAGCAGCTGCTAGACAGCTGTTCTAGCCTCCTGAGATAGGTAAAGACAGAAGGAATGAAGAAAGAATAAAAACTACAGAGACTTCCACATCATCCAGGCTCTAAGTACCTGCCTATGCAAGCTAAGTCGCTTCAATGGTGTCTGACTCTTCGTGGCCCTAGGGACTGCAGTCTGCCAGGCTTCTCTGTCCATGAGATTCTCCAGGCAAGAATACTGGAGTGGATTGCCATTGCCTCTTCCAAGGGATCTTCCCCACTCAGGGATCGAACCCTAGTCTCTTACATCTCCTGCATTGGCAAGCAGGTTCTTTACCACTAGTACCATCTGGGAAGCCCAGACTCTAAATATAGAGTTGTGCTATTTAACATTATGGAAACAATCATAGTAATATCCTCAGACAGAGGCTCACCGGGTTGGGTAAACGCTCACAGCAGTCTGCTTGGTAGTTGACAGTCTAGGGCCTACAGGTTCATCAGTTGAAGTTTATTTAAATTATCAGCTTATGAAGAGGAGGTTGGGGAACGGGTGTCAGTTAGGAGCCACATGGATGAAGGATTAGGGGGATGCCAGGAAGATAAAGGATTTTGAGACAGAACTAAACTATCTCATCAGTCTCCCCTAAAGTCACCAGAAAAACCTGCTGTAGTAGCAAAGCTAAATTTACCAGACTTCCTGTAATAAAGGAGAACAGTCCTTGACAGAGCTTAGCAGTGTCTCAAAATGGGGAAACATGCATATGGAGTTTCGAGGCCTGGGTGATGTTAAGATGGATCTCGCAAGGTGGGGAAATGGTTGAGACTGGCCAGCATTTATAACATAATGTCCTTGGTTGAGGGAACAATGAAGTGAGTGTTTTGAAGAGACCCCTGGAGAACAAGCTGCGCAGGGTTCACAGTCTTGCTCCCCCAGGAACCAGTGTTCTCTGGAGCATGTAACTGAGATTTCTGTTCCTGGGTTTTGTTTGGTTTGCTTCATTCTGTTAGATTACTGTTGGTGTTCCATGCAGACAGGAAAGTATACCTGACCCCAGGTACACAGAGCCAGGCAAACATGTGTGGGCTCAGTATTGTTTAACACAGAGACAGGAAATGATACTGGTTTCAGTCCTTACAGGAGGTAAATGTAATTACTGGCTATGTAATTGACACCCTCTCCTGCTATCTCCTCTGAAATCTTCAGTGAAGTCTACATTGCTTACTAAGGCTTTTCAAAATGCTTCCACTGGCGTCTACAAGGAAACGGTTCTCTGTTTCCAAGTTCGTACAGTTATCAGAGACTACCTTTTGAATCCTAGCTTTTGTGGGGAGGTAGAGACTGTGTCTTCTAGCACCATTTCAGTTCAGTTCAGTTCAGTCGCTCAGTCACGTCCAACTCTGCGACTCCATGGACTGCAGCATGCAGCCTCCCTGTCCATCACCAGCTCCCGGAGTTCACTCAAACTCGTGTCCATTGAGTTGGTGATGACATCCAGCCAACTCATCCTCTGTCATCCCCTTCTCCACCTGCCTTCAATCTTCCCCAGCATCACAGTCTTTTCAAATGAATCAGTTCTTCACATCAGGTGGCCAAAGTATTGGCATTTCAGCTTCAGTATCAGTCCTTCTAATGAGTATTCAGGACTGATTTCCTTTAGGATGGATTGGTTGTGTCTCTTTTCAGGCCAAGGGACTCTCAAGAGTCTTTTTCAACATCATAGTTCAAAAGCATCAATTCTTTGGTGCTCAGCTTTCTTTATAACCCAATTCTCACATCAATACATGACTACTGGAAAAACCATAACTTTGACTAGATGGACTTTTATTGGCAAAGTAATGTCTCTGCTGTTTAATATGCTGCCTAGGTTGGTCATAATTTTTCTTCCAAGGATTAGGCATCTTTTAATTTCGTGGCTGCGGTCACCATCTACAGTGATTTTGGAGCCCCCAAAATAAAGTCTCTCACTATTTCCACTTTTTCCCCATCTATTTCCCATGAAGTGATGGGACCAGATGCCATGATCTTAGTTTTCTGAATGTTGAGCTTTAAGCCAACTTTTTCACTCTACTCTTTCACTTTCATCACGAAGCTTTTTAGCTCTTCTTCACTTTATGCCATAAGGGTGATGGGGTATTTCTCCTGGCAATCTTGATTCCAGACCACTGTGCTTAATCCAGCCCAGTGTTTCTCATGATGGACTCTGCATATAAGTTAAATAAGCAAGGTGACAATATATTGCCTTGACATACTCCTTTCCCTATTTGGAACCAGTCTATTGTTCCATGTCCAGTTTTAACTGTTGCTTCCAGACTTGCACACAGATTTCTCAAGAGGCAGGTCAGGTAGGCCATTTGTATTAACATTTCTTTAAGAATTTTCCAGAATTTGTTGTGGACCACACAGTCAAAGGCTTTGACTTAGTCAGTATAGCAGAAGCAGATGTTTTTCTGGAACTCTCTTGCTTTTTCAATGATCCAGCAGATGTTGGCAATCTGATCTCTGGTTCCTCTGCTTTTCCTAAATCCAGCTTGAACATTTGGAAGTTCACAGTTCACACATTGTTGAAGCCTGGCTTGGAGAATTTTGAGCATTACTTTATTAGCATGTGAGATGAGTGCAATTGTGCGGTAGTTTGAGCATTCTTTGGCATTGCCTTTCTTTGGGATTGGAGAAAACTGATCTTTTCCAGTCCTGGAGCCACAGATGATTTTCCAAATTTGCTGGCATGTTGTGTGCAGCACTTTCACAGCATCATCTTTCAGGATTTGAAATAGCTCAACTGGAATTTCATCACCTCCACTAGCTTTGTTCGTCGTGATGCTTAAGGCCCACTTGACTTCACATTCCAGGATGTCTGGCTCTAGGTTGATGATCACACCGTCATGATTATCTCCATCGTGAAGATCTCTTTTGTACAGTTCTTCTGTGTATTCTTGCCATACTCTCTTCTTAGTATCTTCTACTTCTGTTAGGTCATTTCTGTCCTTTATGTGCCCATCTTTGCAAGAAATGCTCCCTTTGTATCTCTAATTTTCCTGAAGAGATCTCTAGACTTTCCTATTCTATTGTTTTCCTTTATTCTTTGCATCGATCACTAAGGCTTTCTTATCATTCCCTGCTATTCTTTGGAACTCTGCATTCAAATGGGTATATCTCTCCTTTTCTCCCTTGCCTTTTACTTCTCTGCTATTTACAGAAAATTTTAAGGCCTCCTCAGACAGTCATTTTGCCTTTTTTCATTTCTTTTCCTTGGGGACAGTCTTGATCTTGAACCTCTGTCCATAGTTCTTCAGGCACTCTGTCTGTCAGATCTAATCCCTTGAATCTATTTCTCACTTTCACTGTATAATCATAAAGAATTTGATTTAGGTCATTCCTACATGGTCTAGTGGTTTTCCCTACTTTCTTCAATTTAAGTCTGAATTTGGCAATAAGGAGTTCATGATCTGAGCCACAATCAGCTCCTGGTCCTGTTTTTGCTGACTGTATAGAACCTTTCCATCTTTGGCTGCAAAGAATATAATCAGTCTGATTTCAGTATTGACCATCTGAGGATGTCCATGTGTAGCATATTATTTTTTTGTAATTTATTTTATTTTATTTTACTTTACAATACTGTTTTGGTTTTGCCATACATTGACACAAATCCACCACAGGTGCACATGAGTTCCCAATCCTGATCCCCCCTCCCACTTCCCACCCCATATCATCTCTCTGGATCGTCCCCGTGCACCAGCCCCAAGCATGTGTAGCATCTTCTCTTGTGTTGTTAGAAGAGGGCGTTTGCTATGACCAGTGCATTCTCGTGGCAAAACTCTGTCAGGCTTTATTCTGCTTCATTTTGTACTCCAAGGCCAAATTGCCTGTTACTCCTGGTATCTCTTGACTTCCTACTCTTGCATTCCAGTGCCCTATAATGAAAAGGGCATCTTTGGGGGGTGTTAGTTCTAAAAGGTCACAATGTGGGAGACCCGGGTTTGATCCCCGGGTTGGGAAGATCCCCTGGAGAAGGGAATGGCAATCCACTCCAGTTCTATTGCCTAGAGAATCCCATGGACAGAGGAGCCTGGTAGGCTACAGTCCATGGCGTCGCAAAGAGTTGGACACAACTAAGCAACTTCACTTTCTTTCTTTCTTTTCTTTCTAGAAGGTCTTGTAGGTCTTCATAGAACCATTCAACTTCAGTTTCTTCGGCATTATTGTTTGGGACATAGACGTGGATTACTATGAAACTGAATGGTTTGCCTTGGAAGCGAACAGAGATCATTCTGGTTTTTTTTGAGATTGCATCCAATTACTGTATTTCAGACTCTTTTATTGACTATGATGGCTGCTCCATGTCTTCTAAGGGATTCTTGCCCACATTAGTAGATATAATGGTAATCTGAGTTACATTCACCCATTCCAGTACATCTTAGTTCACTGATTCCTAAAATGTCGATGTTCACTCTTGCCATCTCCTGTTTGACTACTTCCAATTTGCCTTGATTCATGGACCTAACATTCCAAGTTCCTCTGCAATATTGCTCTTTACAGCATCGAACTTCACTTCCATCACCAGTCACATCCACAGCTGGGTATTGTTTTCGCTTTGGCTCCATCTCTTCACTCTCTCTGGAGTTATTTCTCCACTGATCTCCAGTAGCATATTGGGCACCTACTGACCTGGGGAGTTCATCTTTCAGTATCCTATCATTTTGCCTTTTCATTACTGTTCATGGGATTCTCAAGGCAAGAATACTGAAGTGGTTTGCCGTTCCCTTCTCCAGTGGACCATATTTTATCATAACTCACCACTATAACCCATCCATCTTGGGTGGCCCTTCACGGCATGGCTCATAGTTTCATTGAGTTAGACAAGGCTGTGGTCCATGTGATCAGATTGGTTAGTTTCCTGTGATTGTGGTTTTCAGTCTGTCTGCCCTCTGATGGAGAAGGGTAAGAAGCTTATGCAAACCTTGTGCACACCAGGACTCACAGACCTCACAGAAACTGAGACAGAACTATGTTTGAGTGTCTCCTGAGGAGGCATGGGTCAGCAGTGGACTGCTGCAGGGGCAGGGGCTCTGGGTGCCGCAGACCTGAGTATGGCATAAGCCCTCTTGGAGGAGGTCGTCATTAACCCCATCACAGAGCCACTAGAACTTACACAGGACTGGGAAACAGACTCCTGGAAGGGACAAACAGAGCCTTACATGCACCAGGACCCAGGAGAAAGGAGCGGTCAATCCACAACAGACTGACCCAGACTTGCCTGTGAGTGTCCAGGAGTCTCCGGCAGAGATGTGGGTCAGCAGTAGCCTGCTGCAGGGCTGGGGGCACTGAGTGTAGCAGTACATGCATGGGACCTTTTGAAGGAGGTCACCATTATCGTCATTACTTCCACCATAGTTTGGCCCCAGGTAAATAATAGGGGAGGAACACAGCTCCACCCTTCAACAGAAAATTGGATTAAAGATTTACTGAACATGGCCCCACTCATCAGAACTAGACCCAGTTTCTCCCTCAGTCAGTCTCTACTATCAGGAAGCTTCCATAAGCCTCTTACCTTTCTATCACCATATATCCAGTGCCTAACACACTATTCAGCATACATAGCAAATAAATGGGTGCATTGTGTTAAGTCACTTCAGTCGTATCTGACTCTTTGTGATCCTATGGACTTTAGCCCACCAGACTCCTCTGGCCATGGAATACTCCCAACAAGAATACTAGAGTGGGTTGCCATATCTTCCTTCAGGGGATCTTTCCCACCCAGGGATCAAGCCTGAGTCTCTTGCATTGGCAGGCAGGTTCTTTATTACTAGCGCCACTTGGGAAGCCCAGGTTTCCTCTCTAGTAACCATTTATTTGGGCTTCCCAGGTGGAAGTGATAAAGAGCTAGTGTGCTAGTGATAAAGAGCCTGCCTATCAATGCAGGAGTTGTGGGTTCGATCCCTCATTCTGGAAAATCCCCTGGAGGAAGGCATGGAAACCCACTCTAGTATTCTTGCCTGGGAAATCCCATGGACTGAGGAGCCTGGTGGGCTATAGTCCATGGGGCTGTAAAGAGTCAGACATGACTCAGCAGAGAGGAAACATAAGGATGTCTAAGCATATTATACATAATACCGAGCAATAAGAATGCAAAGGAAATAATGCTTGCTGGATTTGAAATCAGTGAGAGGGAATCGTGAGAACTTAAAAGTCATCATTGATACAGGCAGGGATGAAGATGAAGAAGAAAAACAGTGAGGTAAGGGTAAGCAAGATTTGTCCCCAAGGCTTTAGGTGAGTGCAGAGGTTGTGCTGGAGAAACAAGAATATTTGCATAGGGACTTTCCTAGTGATCCAGTGTATAAAACTCTGTATTCCCAATGCAGGGGGCACAGGTTCAGTCCCTGGTGGAAGAACTAAGATCCCACATGTCGCTCAAAGTGGCCAAAAAAATAATGCTTGGACAATGTAGCTAGAACTTGAGGCACTGGAAACCAGACGGGAGGATATAAATGTTTGTGAGTAGCAGTGGCAAGATAAGAGGAATTTCTTAGAAGAAAGCAAATCTAGCTAAAGTATTCAGCTTGGAGTGGAGAGGAATGAGGGAGAGAACAACCAAAAGGCACGAGGCAAAGAAGGCTTAGATGAGGGTTTCCACAAAGTTAATGGAAAAGAGGATATGGAGACAGGATAAGAGGCAAAGCCAACAAACTCCAGAACTCAACGCAGACCAGATCCATGAGCCATCAAACAGAAAAGAAGAGGCAGACAGGCTCCAGTTGGGGAATCTAGTCTCCCATCCTTTCAGTTGGGAGAATCATGATATTTTTGAGAATCAGGAGCAGGAGACACATTAGAGAGAATGGGAAGGACAGGGAGAGCTGGGGGTGGGTTGAGTTCCTTCAAGCATGGAGATATCTAAGATATCCCTCCAAAAGGTACTTAGATATATAAAAGTGATGCTTTGGTGAAATGAGAGAAAGTGAGAGATTAGAATAACCACTGCATCTCCAGTGGTTCCATAGACAAGAGATGATGCTACATGCGCACAAGTGAGGTCTCCTCCAGCTATGCAGTGGCAGGAAAAGCAGGCGCGCAGTCTTATCCCAGGGGAAAAGCTAGTCATTTACAAATATGCCAAGTGTGAAGGATGTGTGAAAGCATTCCTATCCTTTTCCCTCTTCCCTTCAGTCCCTACACAGTGGGGCTCCCAGGGGCCTCAAGAAGCAGACTTGCAGCTCATCTCACTTCTGTTCTTCCCACTTTTCAGATCTGTTTGAAACAGCCCATGAGTCCCAACACATGCTCCAGGCCCAGCTCTGGGACACAAGTCCCTACCTCCATCCTTTGAGTTGGGGGTCTCCATCTGTTTCTCGTAGAAGAACTCAGTAGAGATCTTCCAGACCCTTCAGTGCAACACAATTCCATGTTTTATTATGATTTTAAAATGCCCTCTTCTTCACTAAAGAGTGAGGAGGGGAGAATACAAAAAGTTGGAACTAGGAAATCTATATTCCCATTGATGAAAAAAATATCCCCTAAAATGACTTTATTTTGGTGCTAAGGCCTTTCTTGAAAGTCTTGTAATTTTCATTCTGTAAAGAATAAAGCACCAGAGCAAATTAGAGTGGGAGAAAGACAGAAATCAACAGAGAAGAGAAAGCAAAAATCGAGGAAAGGAAGTGTCAGTAATCAGAGTATTAGAGGAGTAACTTCTTCAGAAGCCCTGGAGAATAGCAGCAGGCGGAAGTCACCAGACTTGACAATGAGAGAGATGGTGACCTTCGAAAGAGGGGCAGTCAGCAGAAAGAGGTCAGTATGCCAAATTTAATTCACATCATCCAAGAATCCTCACCTCTAAGCCTGTAGTTCCTTGACCTAGCTTGCCTGACTTGTTGTAAATAAGCATATGTCAGCCTCCCCAAATTTCACTGGTTACCTCAAGAAAGCAGAACATTTTATATGAGCAGTAAATCTGTGGGTTTGGTGGCCCTCGTGATAATTTGTAAAATCACGTATTTTAACCCACGCACAACAAATCTACTTTCAAGAAGCTTTTGCCAGTCTTCTGCCCTCTGTCACAAAGTGGCTCCGGGCTGAGCTTCCTAAGACTGCATATTTGTGTCTGCAAGTCTTGAATCGTACAAAGAACGACTCTTACACCTGGCATCTGGGAAGATCTATGGAGGGTAGTTTTGAGAAGTTTCCTTAATTAGTTCATACCCTCAGCATCTGTGCTATTCTCTTAGTATTTTCCATCAGAAAACTAAGCCACATCCCCCAGCTGGTATTTGTTTTTAAACCAAGCTCAGGTTCTGACATCCTTTTTTAAGGTATTGAAATTTCACACAGGGAACATTACCAAGCTTTGAACTTCACCCATCTGATTTGCCTTCATTTGCAGAAGGATCTTATATAATTTGCAGATGGAGGATTTTAGGCATTGCTATTATATCATTTTTTTTCTTTTTTTACTAGAGGGTCAACTCAATGGCATATTTGACAATTAATACTTTGAAGGTTAAATCTCACAGCCAGACTTATATAAATTAATTTTATAAGATGACACTGTCTAGTTTTAATAAACCCTACATTTAATCGAACTTGCAAATGATTTTGTGAGTTATTAGCCATTCCTAGTAAAATAGCTGTTTCAGTTGTTCAGTCATTCAGTCATGTCCAACTCATTGCAACCCCACGGACTGCAGCTCGCCAGGCTTCCCTGTCCATTACCAACTCCCGGAGCTTGCTCAAACTCATGTCCATTGTGTCAGTGATGACATCCAACCATCTCATCCTCTGTCATACCACTTCTCCTGCCTTCAATCTTTCCCAGCATCAGGGTCTTTTCCAGCGAGCCAGTTCTTCGCATCAGGTGGCCAAAGGATTGGAGCTTCAGCTTAAGCATCAGTTTTTCTGATAAATAGTCAGGGTTGATTTCCTTTAGGATGGATGGACTGGTTTGATCTCCTTGCAGTCCAAGGGACTCTCGAGAGTTTTTTCCTACACCACAGTTCAAAATAGCTGTTTAATCTACACAAATATATCCACAGCATCACTAGGCATTGTCATATAGACACTGAGCTTTAACAGATACATTCCACGTTCAATAATGCAAATGAATGAGTCAAAAAAAAAAAAAAAAGGCAATACTAGTGTGAGTGTCTTGAAGGGTTCTCCAAAGAAACAGACTTCCCAGATGGTGCTAATGATAAAGAATCCCCTTGGCAATACAGGAGACATAAGAGACTCAGGTTAGATCCCTAGATTAGGAAGATCTCCTGAAGAAGGTCATGGTGATCCACTCCAGTATTCTTGTCTGGAAAATTCCATGGGCAGAAGAGCCTGGTGGACTACTGTCCATGGAGCCAAAAAGAGTTGGGCACAACTGAGCGACTGAACACACACACACACACACACACACACACACACACACACACACACAAAGAAACTGAACCAGTATATACATATATGAGTATATATGTGTAAATATACATATATGTGTGTGTATATATGCGTGTGTGTGTATATACTTTTTTGGGGGGAACTTTATTTCAAGAAATTGTCTTACATGTTTGAGGACTTTATCTGAACTGCATAGAGCAGGTGGCAAGCTGAAAATTTAGGCAAGATTTCTAGTTTACAGTCTTGAGGCACAATTTCCTCTTCATGCAAGAAACCGATTTCAGTCTTAAGAGATTCAGTTTATTGGCTGGCTGAGGCCTACTTATATTATCAAGGGTAATCACCTTTACTTAAAGTTAATTGATTGTGCATTTTTTAATTGACATATAGTTGATTTACAATATTAAGTTTCAGGTTTGCAATATAGTGATTCATAATATCTAAAAATTATACTTAATTTATAGTTATTATAAAATATTGGTTATATTTCCTATCCTGTATAGTATATCCTTTATAACTTACTCTTCACATAGTAGTTTGTACCTCTTAATCTCCTTTCCATTGAAATTTTTAATTTAGTTTAACTTTTATTTTTAAGTAAATTTCATTTTATTTTTAATTCAATTTTTAATTTTAATTTGGATTAAAATGATTCTACACTTTTATCAAATAAATAAGGCTAGTTGATTGTGGAGTTTAACCACATGTACAACATGCTTTCACAATTATATAATTGAGTACTATAGCCCAGGCAAGTTGATAATAAAACTAATTGTCATAGCCTGGCAATTCTCTGGGTCTTCAATGTCTTTATATTTCTAGTATCAGTAATAACTCCATCAGGTGGGAGAGAATGTTACCAAAACATGAAAGGCATGAGCTCCAGTTTTGCAAGAGAAGATCATCTAATGACAGAAACTGATAATCATGGAAAATTACAAAAATCACAAAAGCTATAATCATATAAGCCTTTGAGAGACACCTTGTAGAGCCAAAACTCAACACTAACAGATTGATTTTAGTCATTTATACACTCTTATTATCAAAACAAGGCATTGTTTGTTTTAAGCAAACCATATCCCATTAATGGAAAGCATTAACTCTCTTAGCTGAAGAAAGTCTCAAAATACATAGATTTTAATTTTATCCAGGCTATGCAATAGTTTTCTGTTCTCAGAGAATAGGTTATTTTTTCACTTGACAGTACTACATAAAAATAATTATGAAGCAAGTTCTTATTCAGCTTCTAGAATATGCTTCCCTAATTGTTTTACCATATAGAAGGGTTATAATTAAGGAAATGAGAAAAAAAATGAAGGATAAGGAAGTTGCTAGAAAAATTATAATCACTTTTATTCTATCTGCCATATTTCTTTTACTTCTTAGTTTCACTTCATTTTTATTCCCTCCCTCATATGTTAAGAAATGAATTTACCTTTAGGAAACTAGAACTGTCAACCTCAAATCTCTCATTTTGAGCTTTTTGATAATTAATCTTATATGTCAACTTGGCTAGGTGCCAGTGCTGAATTCTTTGATCAAACACTAGTCTAGATGTTTTTAAAGTATTTGAGGATGTGATTGACATTTAAATCAAAAAGCTTTGAGTAAGTAGATTATTCTTTATAATGTGATGGGCCAAAATCAAAGTGGAAACAGTGGCAGATTTTATTTTCTTGGGTTTCGAAATCACTGCAGATGGTGACTACAGCCACTAAATTCAAAGGCCCTTGCTCGTTAGGAGAAAAGCTATGACAAACCTAGACAAGGTATTAAAAAGCAGAGACATCATTTTGCTGACAAAGGTTCATATAGTCAAAGCTGTGGCTTTTCTAGCAGTCACTTATGGATGTAAGAGCTGTACCATAAAAAAGTTTAAGGGCCAAAGAATTGATGCTTTTGAATTGTGGTGCTGGAGAAGACTTGACAAGGAGATCAAGGAGATCAATCCTAAAGTTATTTAGCCCTGAATATTCATTGGGAGGACTGATGCTGAAGCTGGAGCTCCAGTACTGTGGCCACTGATGCAAAGAGCTGACTCACTGGAAAAGACTCTGATGCTGAGGAAGTTTGAGGACAGGAGAAGTGGGTGACAGGAGATAAGATGACTGGATGGCATCACCATTCAATGGACATGAGTGTGAGCAAATTCTGGGAGACAGCAGAGGACAGGGACGTCTGGTGTGCTGCAGTCCATGGGGTTGCAAATAGTTGGACATGACTTAGTGACTCAACAGCAACAACATATTCAGTCATTTAGAGGTTTCTTGTAGAAGAAGAAATTCTCCCAAAACCGTAATATAGAAACTTTGCCTGCTTCTGACCTGCTGTCCTGAGGAGTGTAGACTGAACTCAAACATCAGCTCTCACCTGAAGTTCCAGTCTACCAGTCTGGCCTTTAATTCCAGTCAATCAGTCAATAGATAAATTGATGCTAGATAGATAAATAAATGGGTTTCCCTGGTGGCTCATATAGTAACCACAAAGCAGAATACCCAGGTTCAATCCCTGAGCTAGAAAGATACCCTGAAAAAAGGAATGGCTATCCACGCCAGTACTCTTGACTGGAGAATTCTGCAGACAGAGGAGCCTGGCAGGCTATAGTCCATGGAATCGAAAAGAATGGGACATGACTGAGTGACTAACACTTTCACTTTCTTTGCGTTTTCAGAGAGAAAGATATATGTACTATTGTACTACTCCTCTAAGCTAAGACAAAACTTCCTAAAATTTTTCATAAATATTTTAAACAAGAGGCACAACTTATTATAACAAAAAGGTTTCAGTTCATTTGCTTGGTTTCACCATAAGTTAAATAATTTATTGCAGGGGGTTGAGGTAACTTAAGTTTTAACATGAAAATTTTGAGATGTATTTCTCTTACTTTATTTTGACTTTCAAGGACTCTTATACTTGTTCAGTTCTTAAAGAGCAGTTGGCAAGACTGGATAACTCTTCCTCCTTCCAAACACTGCTTTATTGTTGCCTGAGGTTTCTAAGTAATGGATACTGGCCAGTCTAAATAGATGACAGATGTTCAACATGGAACCCTCAAGCTTCTGCCTGGAAGGGATAAGAATTTGCTGCGGCAGAGCTAGGAAACAAAAACGGTATGGTAACGTGGGGTTGTCCACTGTGACTTTTAATGATCATTCTAGTATTACTGTTTTTGAGTGACTGCGTCTGTGGAGCCATTCAGTCAATCTGCATTTGTTTAATTAATCTGAGAATTGCCATGGTTGAGGGACAGAGGAAAAAGCATAACAGACGTGTAATGATGCGAACATTAGGCTCTTATGAGACTGCTTTATTGATAAGCTTTAGCTGAAATGGGTAAGATTTGCCTTGTTGCTAAGGCAACGTACGCACAAGAATAACCCAAGTATACTTCATTCTGGCAAGTGGTCTTTGCAATTTAATGAAAGGAAAAATAAATATAGCTACAGACTTGCATCAGAGAGAAGAAGGAAAAATAAAATACAAAAGGGAAAAAGATAATGTTGGAGAGGTGGGTATTGGATTTGAAAATTAAGGTTAAATGTTGTCTTCCCAATTGAAAGCAACTCTGTGAAGAAGACAAAAACTACATGTCTGTCTGACACATCGTTTCCTGTCCCTTCCCCCACTCTGATCTTATTTCTAACCACCTTCCCCTGCTCTCTTCCTTCTAGCATCACTGAACTCCTTGGCTTCCCTCCAACCAGGCTCAATTCTACCTTTGCTATTTTTCTGCCTGGAAACTTCTCTCCCTAGATATGTACCTGGCTCCCCTCTCATGTCCTACAGGTCCTCTTAGAAGACCCTGCCCTGGCTGCTGTTGCTGCTGCTGCTAAGTCGCTTCAGTCGTGTTCGACTCTGTGCAACCCCATAGACGGCAGCCCACCAGGCTCCACCATCCCTGGGATTCTCCAGGCAAGAACACCGGAGTGGGTTGCCATTTCCTTCTCCCTGGCTACCACATTTAAAATAGCCTCTTCCCACCCCCACCACTGTCCTTATCTATCATTTAACCCTACTTTTTCCTCATAGGACTTATCACCTTATAATATGAAATATCCATTTATTTTTTTATCCTCAGCTTCCTCCCCTAGACCATAACCTTCTTAGAGCAGATCATGGGTGTCTTGTCCACTGCTCTGCCATCAACATTGCAAAGGGTATTTTGTTTCTTGTACAGTAAATTGCTATTTATTAATAAATGAAGTTGTGCTCCCAGACTTTAAAAATCCAGTTAAGGAGATAACACTAAGACATAAAAACAAGTATGCAAAAACCCAAAGACGATTGGAAAGGGATAGAGTATGGGTTGGGCTTCCCAGGTGGTGCTAGTGGTAAGGAACCTGCCTGACAATGCAGGAGACGTGAGTTTGATCTGTGGGTTGGAAAGATCCCCTGGAGTGGGAAACGGCAATCCACTTGCCTGGAGAATCCCCATGGACAGAGGAGCCTGGAGGGCTACAGTCCATAGGATCACAAATAGTCTGACTCGACTGAAGCAACTTAGCATGCAGAGTAGGGTTGGGAGCGGGCAGGGAGGAGCATCAGTGGGGACCTGGGACTTCAGTTACTACCAGAGAAATCTTTCTAAAATAGCGCTTGCATCAACCACGCCACATCTCACCAGGTAGTGTCTGTTGTTGGTGCTTAGCAGGGGCTAGAAGACCAGAGGCTGCATTTCAGACTCCTGGGCTGTGAGGTTCAATCAAGGTTCTGCCAACAAGAGGCTGTCTTGTGAGATTAGACAGTTGAAGACGAGTAGGAACCTTTCTTATCCAGGCCATCACAGCAGCTACAAAGCCCCCTGGTGCCCGCACTACACCTGGGCTAGAGTGAAGTAACAGATTGTCACAGGGCGCTCGAGAGGCAGGGGTTCAGGGCTGCGCGTCCGGCTGCATTTCCCTGTAGCTGCTTACGTCTGAGAACACCACTTCCTTTTCTGTTCCCCCAACCTTTCCAATTACTATTTTAAGCTTTCTTTAAAAAATTATTTATATGGCTGCACTGGGTCTTAGCTGCTGCATATAGGATCTAGTTTCCCAACCAGGGATCAAATCTGAGCCCCCAGCCTTGGGAGCGTGGGGCTTTAGCCACCGAACCACCAGCGAATTCCCTCCAATAATGTTAAAAGCTAATTCCCTATATTAAATACCTCTCTGCTGGAAATATCTTAAGCGGTTTTTATTTTTCTTGATTTAATTCGATTGAATTACTTCTTATCCTGAAAGTGTTAGCCTTCTTTAATTCATATTCTATTAAACATGCATTTAATTCACGTGTATATTATTTAATTCATATTCTAATTGAATAAGAAGCCTACATCATAACCATTCTCAAGAAAGCCCTCTCAATGGCTCCCTCTAGCCATCATTCCTAGACAGCATATTCAAAGGCAGAAACATTACTTTGCTGTCCATCTAGTCAAGGCTATGGTTTTTCCTGTGGTCATGTATGGATGTGAGAGTTGGACTGTGAAGAAGGCTGAGCACTGAAGAATGGATGCTTTTGAACTATGGTGTTGGAGAAGACTCTTGAGAGTCCCTTGGACTGCAAGGAGATCCAACCATTCCATTCTGAAGGAGATCAGCCCTGAGATTTCTTTGGAAGGAATGATGCTAAAGCTGAAACTCCAGTACTTTGGCCAGCTCATGCGAAGAGTTGACTCATTGGAAAAGACTCTGATGCTGGGAGGGATTGGGGGCAGGAGGAGAAGGGGATGACCGAGGATGAGATGGCTGGATGGCATCACTGACTCGATGGACGTGAATCTGAGTGAACTCCGGGAGTTGGTGATGGACAGGGAGGCCTGGCGTGCTACAATTCATGGGGTCACAAAGAGTTGGACACGACTGAGTGACTGAACTGAACTGAACTGAGCCCTCATTCCTCTGTCCTTTGTCTAAACTCCTAAGTTAAGACACAGTCTGTAGCCCTCAGTTTTGCATTCATTTCCACACATGATCATATTTTACTCTTTGTGTGCTGGTGTGATTAGTTATTCAGTCATGTCTGACTCTTTGTGACCCCATGGACTGTAGCCCATCAGGCTCCTCTGTCCATGGAATTTTCCAGGCAAGAACACTGGAGTGGGTAGCCATACCCCTCTCCAGGAGAGCTTCCCAACCCAGAGACTGAACCCACATCTCCTGCATTGCAGGTAAATTTTTCACAGTCTGAGCCACTAGGGAAGCCCATTTCATTCCTTAGTTTTCCTTAAGTAAAAATGTTCCTTCTCCAATTAAATTTTAAATTCCTGAGAAGGCAAGACCTTGGGAGTTTTTTCTTTTATTTCTGGTAAGATCTATGACAATGTCGGGCATGTTGTCAGTGTCTGATAAATAAACACTCATTAATTTCACTTGAAAGAGATCAAAGAAAGGGTATTTTTCACACTACCTTCAGTGTGGAAGGGCTATGATTTGATCACAGTCGTACGTAGTGTCCTACTTATCAAACTGTCATACACCACCTTAAACCTTAGTAATTGCAGAGTTCAAGGGCTTGGGGAAAATTCAGCCCAGAAAAACTGCTAGAGGACCTTGGTTTTACATGTGAATACTATTATTTCAGTTCACTAAAGATGAGTCTATTAATAACTGGAGCCTGAAAGCTGTTTTTAGCTAAGCTTTACACCTCTAAAACTTGCCAAAATGTCACAGAATGCCATCCAACTTTCTACAAAAGTAGAAGATAGCTTCCTTCACCTCAACTACCTTGATTAGTCATCTCAATATTTGCTTGTTTTTTAATTCATTGTTGCCTACTAGATACAGACTTATGATGTGATAGCAATACTCAATATCTTACTACCTTCCCCCCACCACTCCACGCCAAGAGGAAATTGTTCCAAGCATAGCAGCTGATTTGGCACATTCATGGAAGGAGGCAAGGTCACACTCCTCCTACTTTGCCTTCTTGAACCAGAAATCTTCAGTCTCTTACCATGATCCAAGAAATTATTTTCTGAAAGCATGGTTAATTCTATTATATAGTCAACTCTTTTCTATAGGGGCTTCCCTGGTGGCTCAGCTGGTAAAGAATTCATCTGCAGTGCAAAAGACTGGGTTCAATCCCTCGACTGAGAAGATCCCTTGGAGAAGGGAAAAGTTACCCACTCCAGTATCCTGGCCTGGAGAGCTCCATGGCCTGTGAAGCCCCATGGGGTCCCAAGGAGTTGGACATGACCAAGTGACTTTCATTCATTGTATTCTATAGATGTGAACAAATAAGAGGAGAAAGCTGTTAACAAAGGAAAAAATCTAAAAAGAAAATGGAACTACACAAGTCAGGTACCTCTAAGAATTTGGGAGTAAACTGTCAAAACTGCCATCTTTGAGCCTCCAAAGAAAAATCAGCTAAATTAAGAACCGGAGGGTACTTTCCTTTCCACAGAGCATGAAGGCAAGATGGTGGTGCAGATTTCCAAGAAGAGGAAGTTTGTCACTGATGGCATCTTCAAGCTGAACTGAACGAGTTTCTCATGTGAGAGCTGGCTGAAGATGGGTACTCTGGGGTTGAAGTCCAAGTTACATCAACCAAGACAGAAATCATTATCTTGGCCACCAGGATACAGAATGTTCTTGGTGGTTCAGAAGAGATTTGGCTTCTCTGAGGGCAGTGTAGAACTTTATGCTGGAAAGGTGGCCACAAGAGTTCTGTCTATCCTTGCCCAGGCATTGTGTCTGCGTTACAAACTCCCAGGAGGGCTGGCAGTGCTAGGGCCTGCCCTGGTATGCTGTGGTTCATCACGGAGAGTAGAGTCAAGGACTGTGAAGTCGTGGTGTCTGGGAAGCTCCAAGGACAGAGAGCTAAATCCATGACGTTTGTGGATGGCCTGATGGTCCACAGTGAGGACCCTGTTAACTGTGATGTTGACACCGGCGTGTGCCATGTGCTGCTCAGACAGATTGTGCTGGACATCAAGGTGAAGATCATGCTGCCTTAGGACTCAACTGATAAGACTGGCCCTTAGAAGCCCCTAGGGCTTCCCAGGTGGTGCTAGTGGTAAAGAACCAGCCTGCAATGCAGGAGACTTAAGCGACAGAGGTTCAGTCCTTCTATTGGGAAGATCCCCTGGAGGAGGGCATGGAAACCATACCAGTATTCTTGCCTGGAGAATCCCATGGACAGAGGAGACTGGTGGGCTACAGTCTCTCACCACTAGGGTCCCAAACAGTTGGATATGACTGAAGTGACTCAGCATGCACGCGTGCAAGAAGCCTCTTCCTGGTTACACGAACAGTCTGGAACCCAAAGATGAAATACTGCCCACCACCCCCACCTCCGAAGAGAAGGGTGGGAAACCAGAGCCACCTGCCATGCCCCCGCCAGCACTCACAGCATAATAGGGTCTCCTTGGCCACTAGATTTGGAGTCTGGATGTTGCTCTATAAAGACCTTTAATAAAATCTTTTTAAAAGAAACAACCAAGGGTAGGCCTAGAAATTTAGAAATACAAACAATTCTACTTCAGTTTTAGGGAGAGAAAGAAACTTATATTAGAAAGAATTGATTTGTTATTTAGTGAGCAGAGAAAAAGTCAATATCTTCATGTTACTAATAAAGCCATGAATAAGCTACTAATCTGGAACAGGGGAAGTATCCAGCTGAGGAACTGAGAAGTAAAGATTTTATTTTTAGATTCCAGAGAATGTTAGGATGGGGGTTTTAGATGAGGTGTTTATGCTTTATTTCCTTGATTAGGGCACTACCATGCTCCTATTTAAACACTGATGCATGCCTGTGGTTCTAACTTGGACCACATTAGATGGTCCTTATTGTGATAAATTACATTATTCAGGGTTGTTAACTCCTAACAACAGCAAATTGGCTATTTAAGCAGAAAAGGAATTTAGTACAGGATAATACGTAGCTCTCAGAATCTTCAGATGAGTCAAAGAATAGGTTTATAGGTTAGTTAAGTGACCAGGCACAAAACTCAAGTTATACCATCTATAACCTAGAGGCTATTGACAATATCCCAAAACAAGGACCCAGCATAGCAGGTCACTCCCCAGAGACCAGCCATACTTTCCATCTATTCTGTTCCAATTGTCAGCTTCCCAACCAAGTCAGGATGAAAACCACATGCAAGACCTCCGTTTCTTTGGGGGATTCACTGTAAATCCAACTTCAGCACAAGTGCATCTCATTTGTATCTCCTTGGCCACACGGGTGCCTCTGTGCTAAGGTGATTCAGTTGTGTCCAAGTCCCATGCGACCCCATGGGCTTTAGCCCACCAGGCTCCTTTGCCCATGGGATTTCCCAGGCAAGAATACTGGTGTGGGGAGCCATTCCCTCCTCCAGGGGATCTTCCCATGTCTCTCCTCAGTTTGGTACCAGGGTTTTCCAGGTGGCCCTGTTGGTAAAGAACCCACCTGCCAATGCAGGAGATGTGGGTTCAATGCCTGGGTCAAGAAGATCCCCTGGAGAAGGAAATGAAAACCCACTCCAGTATTCTTGCCTGGAGAATCTCATGGACAGAGGAGCCTGGCAGGCTATGGCCCATGGGATCGCAAAGAGTTTGACACAACTGAAGCAACTTAGCACGCACGTGAACTGACAAAGAAAGAGAGAGAAATCTCCTACATAAAGGTCCAGATTGTGAACTTAAAGGTGACATGGCGCACAGAATGATGGTCCCCAAGGACATCCATCTTCTAATCCTCAGAACCCAAGAATGTGTTACCTTCCAAGGTAAAAAAGACTTTGAAGATGTGATTAAGGATCTCATGATGAGAAAATCATCCTGGATTATTTGGGTGGGCCTTAGTTCTTCCTGGTGACTCAGATGGTAAAGAATCTGCCTGCAGTACAGGAAGCCCAGGTTAGACCCCTGGGTCAGGAAGATCCCCTGGAGAAGGGAATGGCAACCCACTCCACTATTCTTGCCTGGGGAATCCCATGCACGGAGGAGCCTGATGGGCTCCAGTCCATGGAGTCGCAGAGTCAGACACGACTGAGCAGCAAGCACTGTCTAATGCCGAGCATCTTTATGGAATGAAGACAGGAGATTCAGAGCAACAGATGAGGAGATGTGGTGATAGAAGCAGTGAACACAGAGGGAGCTGGCGATCCTGTGCTGGCTTTGATGACGGAGGATGGAGCACCAACTGAAGGAATGCAGGTAGGCTCTAGAAGCTGGAAAAGGCAAGGAAACAGATTCTAAAGACTAGAAGAAATGCTGGCCTGTGGTGCCTTAGTTTTAACTCAGAGACACTGACCTTGGACTGCCAATCTCCAAAACTGTGAAAGTGAAAGTGAATTCGCTCAGTCGTGTCCGACTCTTTGCGATCCCATGGACTGTAGCCTACCAGGCTCCTCCATCCATGGGATTCTCCAGGCAAGAGTACTGGAGTAAGTTGCTGTTTCCTTCTCCAGGAGATCTTCCCAACCCAGGGATTGAACCCAGGTCTCCCGCATTGCAAGCAGATGCTTTACCATCTGAGCCACCGGGGAAGACTAAAACTGTAAGACAACCAACGTGTGTTTTTTAAATCACTGTGCTTTAGTCACTAAGTCATGTCTGATTCTTGTGAAATCAGTTTGTAGTAATTTTTAAATAACAGCAACAGAAAACTAATATAGGCGATGAATTCTCCAGACATTATGAGGATGCTCAAGATGCAGGAGGCAGTTGACAACTGCCCAACACTTGAAACTTTTACATTTTCAACTTATATTTTCATCTTTTTCTCAAACTCCAATACTGACATACTGCTGTTCTTACAACAGGGCTACTAACTGGATTTGCCAAGTGAAATGACGAATTGTCCACTTGGCTCCTATCAATTCACCAAATATCTCGAGCTATTGTCTGCATATCTGTTCAATTATCCTATGGTGATTTGCAGTTGTGAGAGTGCAGGAGTCTTGTTTCTACTGCCTTTCAAGCATTCAAGACCAAAACACAGAGTCTAAACCTTTAATTTCTCCCCCAAAACAGCAATAGGAACAAAATGGCAGGTAGTTTTTTTTTCCTGTTTTTCATTAGAAAATAATGACTTTCTGTCCTTCTTAAAAAATGGCTTTAATCCACTATAATGTAAGCCTCCTTACTGTCATAGTAACAACAACAAAATCTGTTTTAACTGCTTGCCTAGTGCTTTGATTTCCATGAAAAACTAAAACATTCTAACATTATTAAAGATACTTTTCCTGTTTCTTAGGGAAAAAAAGACTTGTGTGTTCTTCATCTCAGGATAAATAGAGTACACTGTGCTATCAGAACAAAGTGAAGTTTCCGTTTGCAAATTTAATAGATAAGGGGGTCTCTAATGTAAATATAAATTCTATTCTGAGAGTTCATTTGTCGGCCAGTCATTTGGAGTTCATTTCAACATAGCAACAATACCATTTTTCAGTTCAGTTCAGTTCAGTCACTCAGTCGTGTCCGACTCTTCATGACCCCATGAACTACAGCACACTGGGCCTCTCTTTCCAACATCAACTCCCAGAGATCACCGAAAACTCATGTGCATCGAGTTGGTGATGCTATCCAGTCATCTCATCCTCTGTTGTCCCCTTCTCCTCCTGCCCCCAGTCCTTCCCAGCATCAGTGTCTTTTCCAATGAGTCATTTCTTTGCATGAGGTGGCCAAGGTACTGACTGGAGTTTCAGCCTCAGCATCATTCCTTCCAAAGAAATCCCAGGGTTGATCTCTCTCAGAATGGACTGGTTGGATCTCCTTGCAGTCCAAGGGACTCTCAAGAGTCTTCTCCAACACCACAGTTCAAAAGCATCAATTCTTCACCACTCAGCCTTCTTCACAGTCCAACTCTCACATCCAATACATGATCACTGGGAAAACTACAGCCTTGACTAGACAGACTTTTGTGGGCAAAGTAATGTCTCTGCTTTTTAATATGCTATCTAGGTTGGTCATAACTTTTCTTCCAAGGAGTAAGTGTCTTCTAATTTCATGGCTGCAGTCACCATCTGCAGTGATTTTGGAGCCCAGAAAAATTAAGTCTGACACTGTTTCCACTGTTTCCCCATCTACTTCCCATGAAATGATGGAACTGGATGCCATGATTTTTGTTTTCTGAATGTTGAACTTTAAGCCAACTTTTTCACTCTCCTCTTTCACTTTTATCAAGAAGCTTTTTAGTTCCTCTTCACTTTCTGCCATAAGGGTGATGTCATCTGCATACCATTGTTAATATACAACAATTATTGCAATCTCCCTGTAACAACATAAAGTTTTATTTTTGTAGAAGTTGTTACATGAATTCCATCTCAGTGAAGGATCTGGTTTGTCCAGAACATAATTTGAAGAGGGCATAGTAACCTGTGCCCTGAAGAAAGGAACCATTTTGTGTGATAAAGGAGGCTGAATGGAATGAAGACAGGCCCAGGGCTGCCTAAGGAAAAGATTCTCTGAATGCAGAGATGAGAGTGACTCAGGAAAGGACAAATATATTCAGGTTCAAGGTTTCATCTAGTTCACTAAAGCCACTAGTGTGGGTGGGTTCTTTGGAGGCTGGGGACGGGATGAAGTGAGCAGGTGTGTATTATGAGTGACATGCAGCCCGACCAAGGGCAAAAACAGATCACATGTGGAAACCCCAGGGTCACTTTTTTTTTTTATGTAGATCATTTTTAAAGTCTTTATTGAATTTGTTACAATATTATTTATGGTTTATGTTTTGGTTTGGGGGCCATGTGGCATGTAGGATCTTAGTTCCTCAACCGGGGATTGAACCCACACCCCCTGCAGTGGAGGGTGAAGTCTTAAAATCGCTGGACCACCAGCGAAGTGCCTATACTCTTTTACAACCAGATTCACTAAGAACAAATGAGAGCCTCCGCTCATGGCCCCAAGTCCCACCTTAATGTTGCTGCTCTTCCTTGAGACCTGAACTCTCAGCCATAAAGCAGCTGGTCAATCTCAAGTTATTCATTCATTTCCATAGTCTCAAGGAAAGACTCTCATTTGGCAGTAGGAGATGGAGAGGGTAGGGGTGGAATAAACCTAAATTAGAGACACGCTACTGGAGGCGATTCGCAAAGATTACACATACACACGCACGTAACATCTTTTCAATGTATAATACTGAATGTTCTGTCCTGGAGGACAACTTCATAAAACACAACCTCAGGAATATACTGCTAATGGTGGCCCCAAGAGTTGTGCAAAGATGTCACCTGGACATGAAGAGAAATTTATTTTTACTCAAGGAAATGTGAGTTACATCATAGGTGAAAGTGATAAGGAAACAAAAACTCAAAAATTGTTGCATCTTCATTCCTGAGTCAGGAATATGCTACAGGGCTCCCTGAGGGCTGGGCTGTGTCTTGAGCCATAGATGTTCTCATGGCCCCATCCTGAATCTAGCACAACCCTGCTGCTGCTGCTGCTGCTGCTGCTGCTGCTGCTGCTGCTGCTAAGTCGCTTCAGTTGTGTCCGACTTTGTGCGACCCCATAGACGGCAGCCCACCAGGCTCCCCCATCCCCAGGATTCTCCAGGCAAGGACACTGGAGTGGGTTGCCATTTCCTGCTCCACTAGCACAACTCAATCATCAACAAATTATTTCAGCTTTATCTTTCCACCTTATCCCAAATGCATCTACTGCCTTTTACCAGAAGGCAATGGCACCCCACTCCAGTACTCTTGCCTGGCAAATCCCATGGACTGAGGAGCCTGGTAGGCTGGAGCCCATGGAGTTGCTAGGAGTCAGACACGACTGAGTGACTTTGCTTTCACTTTCACGCATTGGAGAAGGAAATGGCAACCCACTCCAGTGTTCTTGCCTGGAGAATTCCGGGGATGGGGGAGCCTGGTGGGCTGCCGTCTCTGGAGTCACACAGAGTCGGACACGACTGAAGCAACTTAGCAGCGGCATGTTGCTGTTTCCTTCTCCAGGAGATCTTCCCAACCCAGGGATTGAACCCAGGTCTCCCGCATTGCAAGCAGATGCTTTACCATCTGAGCCACCGGGGAAGACTAAAACTGTAAGACAACCAACGTGTGTTTTTTAAATCACTGTGCTTTAGTCACTAAGTCATGTCTGATTCTTGTGAAATCAGTTTGTAGTAATTTTTAAATAACAGCAACAGAAAACTAATATAGGCGATGAATTCTCCAGACATTATGAGGATGCTCAAGATGCAGGAGGCAGTTGACAACTGCCCAACACTTGAAACTTTTACATTTTCAACTTATATTTTCATCTTTTTCTCAAACTCCAATACTGACATACTGCTGTTCTTACAACAGGGCTACTAACTGGATTTGTCAAGTGAAATGACGAATTGTCCACTTGGCTCCTATCAATTCACCAAATATCTCGAGCTATTGTCTGCATATCTGTTCAATTATCCTATGGTGATTTGCAGTTGTGAGAGTGCAGGAGTCTTGTTTCTACTGCCTTTCAAGCATTCAAGACCAAAACACAGAGTCTAAACCTTTAGTTTCTCCCCCAAAACAGCAATAGGAACAAAATGGCAGGTAGTTTTTTTTTCCTGTTTTTCATTAGAAAATAATGACTTTCTGTCCTTCTTAAAAAATGGCTTTAATCCACTATAATGTAAGCCTCCTTACTGTCATAGTAACAACAACAAAATCTGTTTTAACTGCTTGCCTAGTGCTTTGATTTCCATGAAAAACTAAAACATTCTAACATTATTAAAGATACTTTTCCTGTTTCTTAGGGAAAAAAAGACTTGTGTGTTCTTCATCTCAGGATAAATAGAGTACACTGTGCTATCAGAACAAAGTGAAGTTTCCGTTTGCAAATTTAATAGATAAGGGGGTCTCTAATGTAAATATAAATTCTATTCTGAGAGTTCATTTGTCGGCCAGTCATTTGGAGTTCATTTCAACATAGCAACAATACCATTTTTCAGTTCAGTTCAGTTCAGTCACTCAGTCGTGTCCGACTCTTCATGACCCCATGAACTACAGCACACTGGGCCTCTCTTTCCAACATCAACTCCCAGAGATCACCGAAAACTCATGTGCATCGAGTTGGTGATGCTATCCAGTCATCTCATCCTCTGTTGTCCCCTTCTCCTCCTGCCCCCAGTCCTTCCCAGCATCAGTGTCTTTTCCAATGAGTCATTTCTTTGCATGAGGTGGCCAAGGTACTGACTGGAGTTTCAGCCTCAGCATCATTCCTTCCAAAGAAATCCCAGGGTTGATCTCTCTCAGAATGGACTGGTTGGATCTCCTTGCAGTCCAAGGGACTCTCAAGAGTCTTCTCCAACACCACAGTTCAAAAGCATCAATTCTTCACCACTCAGCCTTCTTCACAGTCCAACTCTCACATCCAATACATGATCACTGGGAAAACTACAGCCTTGACTAGACAGACTTTTGTGGGCAAAGTAATGTCTCTGCTTTTTAATATGCTATCTAGGTTGGTCATAACTTTTCTTCCAAGGAGTAAGTGTCTTCTAATTTCATGGCTGCAGTCACCATCTGCAGTGATTTTGGAGCCCAGAAAAATTAAGTCTGACACTGTTTCCACTGTTTCCCCATCTACTTCCCATGAAATGATGGAACTGGATGCCATGATTTTTGTTTTCTGAATGTTGAACTTTAAGCCAACTTTTTCACTCTCCTCTTTCACTTTTATCAAGAAGCTTTTTAGTTCCTCTTCACTTTCTGCCATAAGGGTGATGTCATCTGCATACCATTGTTAATATACAACAATTATTGCAATCTCCCTGTAACAACATAAAGTTTTATTTTTGTAGAAGTTGTTACATGAATTCCATCTCAGTGAAGGATCTGGTTTGTCCAGAACATAATTTGAAGAGGGCATAGTAACCTGTGCCCTGAAGAAAGGAACCATTTTGTGTGATAAAGGAGGCTGAATGGAATGAAGACAGGCCCAGGGCTGCCTAAGGAAAAGATTCTCTGAATGCAGAGATGAGAGTGACTCAGGAAAGGACAAATATATTCAGGTTCAAGGTTTCATCTAGTTCACTAAAGCCACTAGTGTGGGTGGGTTCTTTGGAGGCTGGGGACGGGATGAAGTGAGCAGGTGTGTATTATGAGTGACATGCAGCCCGACCAAGGGCAAAAACAGATCACATGTGGAAACCCCAGGGTCACTTTTTTTTTTTATGTAGATCATTTTTAAAGTCTTTATTGAATTTGTTACAATATTATTTATGGTTTATGTTTTGGTTTGGGGGCCATGTGGCATGTAGGATCTTAGTTCCTCAACCGGGGATTGAACCCACACCCCCTGCAGTGGAGGGTGAAGTCTTAAAATCGCTGGACCACCAGCGAAGTGCCTATACTCTTTTACAACCAGATTCACTAAGAACAAATGAGAGCCTCCGCTCATGGCCCCAAGTCCCACCTTAATGTTGCTGCTTTTCCTTGAGACCTGAACTCTCAGCCATAAAGCAGCTGGTCAATCTCAAGTTATTCATTCATTTCCATAGTCTCAAGGAAAGACTCTCATTTGGCAGTAGGAGATGGAGAGGGTAGGGGTGGAATAAACCTAAATTAGAGACACGCTACTGGAGGCGATTCGCAAAGATTACACATACACACGCACGTAACATCTTTTCAATGTATAATACTGAATGTTCTGTCCTGGAGGACAACTTCATAAAACACAACCTCAGAGAATATACTGCTAATGGTGGCCCCAAGAGTTGTGCAAAGATGTCACCTGGACATGAAGAGAAATTTATTTTTACTCAAGGAAATGTGAGTTACATCATAGGTGAAAGTGATAAGGAAACAAAAACTCAAAAATTGTTGCATCTTCATTCCTGAGTCAGGAATATGCTACAGGGCTCCCTGAGGGCTGGGCTGTGTCTTGAGCCATAGATGTTCTCATGGCCCCATCCTGAATCTAGCACAACCCTGCTGCTGCTGCTGCTGCTGCTGCTGCTGCTGCTGCTGCTGCTAAGTCGCTTCAGTTGTGTCCGACTTTGTGCGACCCCATAGACGGCAGCCCACCAGGCTCCCCCATCCCCAGGATTCTCCAGGCAAGGACACTGGAGTGGGTTGCCATTTCCTGCTCCACTAGCACAACTCAATCATCAACAAATTATTTCAGCTTTATCTTCCCACCTTATCCCAAATGCATCTACTGCCTTTTACCAGAAGGCAATGGCACCCCACTCCAGTACTCTTGCCTGGCAAATCCCATGGACTGAGGAGCCTGGTAGGCTGGAGCCCATGGAGTTGCTAGGAGTCAGACACGACTGAGTGACTTTGCTTTCACTTTCACGCATTGGAGAAGGAAATGGCAACCCACTCCAGTGTTCTTGCCTGGAGAATTCCGGGGATGGGGGAGCCTGGTGGGCTGCCGTCTCTGGAGTCACACAGAGTCGGACACGACTGAAGCAACTTAGCAGCGGCATTACCACCAAATCCAAGTCATTATCATTTGACCCCTCGATCGAGGACTTCCAAAACCTTTGGCTCATAGTGACATAGAAAAAATATCTTTTTGAGCACACACACTCATCATTAGGTATGATTTCTTTTTTTTTTCTTTTTTTTTTAATGTGGACCAGTTTTAAAGTCTTAATTGCATTTGTTGCAATATTGCTTTTGTTTTATGGTTTCATTTTTTGGCTACAAGGCATGTGCGATCTTAGCAGCCTGACCAGAGATCAGATCTGCACCCTCTGCATTAGAAATCAAAGTCTTAAACACTGGATCACCAGAAAAGTCCTTGTATGTTTATTTCTTTATGAATAACATATCTATAATGGTATATACGCATATTACAGTATAGAAACATATAATATAGAAACAGAAAGTTTAAAGGAAGTTTAAATCATATATAGATGTATATGCATATATAGACATACGTATGTATATATCTATAAACATAAATATTTTCTTCTCTCCAGTACCCACTCCCTCACTCTCCAGGCTCAGCGTTCTCTACAACTGGAGCCACTAGCCTAGTCTACTATGCTGCTGCTGCTAAGTCGCTTCCGACTCTGTGCGACCCCATAGACAGAAGCCCACCTGGCTCCTCTGTCCCTGCGACTCTCCAGGCAAGAATACTAGCGTGGGTTGCCATTTCCTTCTTCAATGCATGCATGCATGCTAAGTCACTTCAGTCGTGTCTGACTCTGTGCTACCTTATGGACAGCAGCCCGCCAGGCTCCTCTGTCCATAGGATTCCTAGGCAAGAATAATAGAGTGGGTTGTCATTTCCTTCTCCTAGTCTACTATAATTGCCTCTTAATTGATCTCCCTACTTCCTCTCTTGTTTCCTTTCATTCATTTGCTGCAAAAAAGTTAAATTAGGTCATGACATTCTTCTGATTACAACTCTTCAATAACGAGTCTATGGGGTAGCACAGAGTCAGACACTTAAAATAAGATCTAAACTTCTTCTGACCTACAGTTGTCCATGATGGAGACCCTGCCCACTTCTCCAAACCCCTCTGCCTGAACTTCATCACATGGACATTTTTTCTCTTCTTCCAACATGCCAAGCCCATCCAACTGTGGGGGTTCTGAAGCAATTCTCTCAACCTTGAATACTCGTCCTTCTGATCACATGGGCCTCACATAAGTGACTCCTAAATGAGACACGTGAACTCCTTCAACTAGGGTACTGGTTCCATCACTGTCTAGCCCATCAAATTGGAAGGATTTTCAGCCTGGCCTTTGCCTGCTATCTGATGTTGTTGACACACATATGTTTATACATGTATGTGTGTGCACTGTCCATTTGCTTGCCATCAAATCAGAGTAGAGAACTTATCTATTGCCTTAACTGCAGTGAGCCCTCAATAAACTGGTTGAATGAATGAATTAATGGAGTACTTCATTAATAGAAATTTGATGAATTATTTATATGAAGTCAGTTGAATCAAGCAGAGTACTTTTATTAAATCTATTTTTACTGAATTCTTTCCTGCCAGCCACCTCTGTCGGGGAGGGGATGGGGGGAAGTAGGTGGTTTTATAGGAATAGCTGGATAAGGGCTCAGGTTTCTTTGAAACACCTACAATCAAAGGAGTGTGAGCCTAACAAGAGAATCACAGATTTCCAAAAATAAACATCCCTTTGAGAACAGGCAACCTGCCATCCTTGTAACGGGAGCTCTAAAACCCCATTACTGAGCCCTTTCTAGGAAACCTCAGTGATGGGAGTACTATTCAAAAGTCTCTAATTGGCTGTGCTCGTAAAGGACCTTAAATAAATAACAGGCCTTATCTGATCTGAATTGTTGCCAAAGGTTGTCATTTGAAGGAGATAATGCGCTAGTGATACCACACTGGGAAAAGAATATTGAACTATTCTCTGCTCCTCAATGAGACATTTGAGGGGAAAATGTTAACTCACATGTGCCTATTGAAAAGAATTCAGTTTTGAAAAAAAATCTAAGCTCATTGGAATGTTAATATTCGGACAGATTGTTAAAATAAATCATCAAAGACATAAATATTCTGAGAGGGTCCAATGTCTGACCCTAGGTTATTATGTTGCAGACAGAATTCCCACTCAAAATCATCAATTTGTTTGTGGTGTGAAGTGCAATGAAAATTCATGATGCTCAGCTCTAAGCAAATTGCTGTATTAGGCAGAGTTAGAAATCCAAGTCCCTAGCCTAATTCTCTCTCTCTCTCTCTCTCTCTCTCTCTCTCTCTCTCACATGCTTACACGTGCACATGCCTCATTCAAGTTTTAAAAATCCAAGTGGTTATTGGAAAGGATTTATTAACATTTAGCACAAGGTATCAGTATCCTCATCAGTATCCTAACTCTTTCAGAAATATTTATACCTGCTCTTTTTTATTTTCGCTTATTTTAATAAGTCTGTGTATGTATTTTTGACTGTGCTGGGTCTTCGTTGCCTCGCTCGGGCTTCCTCCAGTTGTGGCTGGTGGGGGCTGCTCTCTAGCTGCTGTGCTCGGGCTGATCACTGCGGCGGTCTCCCCTGCTGCTGAGCACAGGCTCCAGGGCACCCGGGCTTCAGCGGCTGCGGCTCTCAAGCTCTAGAGCACGGACTCAGTAGCCATGGCACATGGGCTTTGTGGCTCCATGGCCTGTGCCATCTTCTCAGGCCAGGGATAGAACCCATGTCTCCTGCATTGGCAGGCTGATTCTTAGCACTGAGCCACCAGGGAAGACCTGTAAATTTATTTTTTAATTTTTGGGCCATGTGATGTGCTGTGTAGAATCCCAGTTCCCCAACCAGCGATCAAACCTGCACTCTCTGCCAAAGTCTTAACCCCTGGAACACCAGGGAAGTCCTGTCTCTTCGTTAAGCTATAGAAATCAAAATTTTGTCTCTCTGACAAAGACATTTTGATACTGAACACAAAGTTGAAGGTGTCGTTTTGCACTTAGCACCCTAGCTCTTTCTGAAATCATGTCAGTTGACTAGCCATGTAGTGGTTCTAAGTGTATCGTTTTGGAAAAACAGCTCTACTCATCCAGGAGAGAGTTCGGCCCCATCAGCTGGTCGGATGGAATCATTAACAGAAACACACAAAAACTCAGGAAATTTCACCTGTCATCTGGAAACACAAACACACCCACACCCTCATCCACCTTCTTTTGAAAACGAACAGCTCAGATCATGCTGCTGAATTCAGTATCAATTTCTTAATTATTCATCCCGACTGTGCCTCCGTGAAAACAAAGACATTTTTATCCCCTTTGCTTTCTCACATTTTCTTTCCAAAGAAAGATCCTTTCAGAAACTATTATGACTTGTTAGAAATCTAAGGCTTCCAGCAAACTACAAACTACTCAGAACACAGTCTGAGAAGGGCTTCTTTATGAATGTAACTGGCATCTTAAAAAGACAACCTGGACAGAATCAGGTAGACCCAACTGAATAGAGGGAGAGGAAAAGAATGGAATCTTGGAATATACTAGAAATGAGACAGTTTCAGACAGTCTATGGGCTCACCGCTACTCTCACGGGCCCTTTTTCTAATATGCAGAAGTTCTTGCAGGCAGCGTCTTCTCTTTGGGATGGGTTCAGGTCTACACAGGAGTTTCTTAACCTTCCTTCCCCCTACCTCCCTACCACCCCTATATAACCGGAAATCTGCTTTTTAGTTTTACCTTTGTAATTCCCACAGCCACCCCAATGACCACCGTGATGTCGACATCTGATGGGGTTGGACAGAGTAAAGGATGGATGCTGACTGGCTAATCCAGGAATCAGACTGATCCAATCAAACCCTTTCCTTTAAATTTTAGAATTTGAAACTGCTCGGTCGTGTACCACTCTGCTACCCCACAGACTGTAGCCTGCCAGGTACCTCTGTCCATGGGAAGAATACTGGAGTGAGTTGCCATTTCCTTCTCCAGAGGATCTTCCTGACCCAGGGATCGAACCTGGGTCTCCCACCCTGCAGGCAGACTCTTTAACGTCTGAGCCAGCAAAGAAACCTATCTCCTACACAGTGCGGCTTCAATACACAGACCCTGAGCTGCCAGATCTTTGGTGCTTGGCATGAGAAAGAAGCCAGTCTGAGTGAGTGGGCCAATAGCGGGAATCATAGAAGTGGGACAGGGTGGGGAGAGTCCTGCTGGGATTTGTGTCTTGCATCCTGCTGTGTCCACACCGTTCTCCTTCCTATGGCTACATGGGTCTTTCCAGGAAGTCCCCATTTTGCCTAAGCTATAGCTGACCTCATTTTCTATATTCTCCATGAGAAGGGTTCTAAGGGTCCTGGTGTGTGTTCTGTTGTCTCAGCTATATAATGAAGTCTTAGAGCTTATGTCTTCTTGTTTCAGAAGCCTCTGTGGTATACAGTGTGGCATTTGGTACACAAAAGGCATTCAGTCAGCAGACGAGTGCTTTCCAGAAGATGTGCCATGTCTCTCAGCGCCGCGCTGGAGCAGGACAGATGATGGAGGAAACAGCTAGACAGGCATGGAGCTGGGAGAGCACTGCACAAAACTGGGGCGAAAGCTCCTACAGTGGGCAGCCTCCATGGAGACCCCCAGTGACCCCTGCCTCTGACATTCGCATCTTGCATAGTTCCCTCCTGCCCTGTGCCACGGATGGTCTACATGACAGAAAGTTCACAGCAGAGTGAAGCGATGACACTTCTGACATTTCGTTATAAAAGCCAAAACTGCTGTATGTTAGTCGGTCTATCGTGTCCGACTCTCTGCAACCCCATGGACCATTTTAGCCTTCCAGGCTCCTCTGTCCATGGGAATCTCAAGGCAAGAATACTGGAGTGGGTTGGCCATTCCCTCCTCCAGGGGATCTTCCCGACCCAGGGATCGGACTCAGGTCTCCTGCATTGCAGGCAGATTCTTTAGCATCTGAGCCACCAGGGAAGCCCCTATAAAAAGCAGCTTCCATCATAAGTGCTCCCTGGCTTTCTGGCCAGCTTTCTGGAGTATCACTGGCTCTGCAGAACGCTATGGGAAACTGGGGCTTGCTGCCATCCCATCAGGGGACTTAGACATGGATCCTTTGGCCCTAGTCAAGTTCTGAGATGATTGTAGCCCTGACCAATACAACGTCTGCAACCCTGTAAGCCTTCCTAAGCCAGAGCTCTTGAGTCAAGCCTCTGCCCAATTTCTGACCCTCAGAAGCTGGGAAATTATAAATGACTTGTTTTAAGCAGCTAAGTTTAGGAGTGTGTGTGTGTGTGTGTGCACGCGCGCTTAGTTACTGTTTCATTATTCATGACAAATGCTTCTTTGCAACCCCGTGGACTGTAGCCCACTAGGCTCCTCTGTCCCTGGAATTCTCCAGGCAAGAATACTGGAGTGGGTTGCCATTTCCTGCTCCAGGGGATCTTCTCGACCCAGGGATTGAACTTGAGTCTCCTGTGAGTTTCCTGCATTGGCTGGCAGATTCTTTACCACTGTGTCACCGGATACAGCTTCCATGATCCCATGAGTGAGGTAAGGGTCCAGGGAAATCCAAGATGATGATGCAGGCCTAGGGATTCCATGGCCTCGGTTGTCAGGGTTCACAATGAGAGGAAGAGAGAAGAAAACACACAAAACAAGAATAATTAAAGAATAATGAAAAGATAGGAGCCAGAGGTTTTGGCAATGAGTGGAAATGGAAAATCCCAATGCCATTTTTGCTATGAGCCAAACAAGGTATTTGGAGCCAGGAGATCAATACCAAAGTGAGAGAAGACCTCTGAGGTTTCAGAGGCTCAGACTGGCAAGTATCTAAAACCCTGAAGGGCATGAGCAACCAGAATGCAGGAGAATGTGCCTCCCTAGGATTGGAATGGTTTGCTCTGCTGCTGCTGCTGCTAAGTTGCTTCAGTTGTGTCCGACTTTGTGTGACCCCATAGATGGCAGCCCGTTAGGCTCCCCCGTCCCTGGGATTCTCCAGGCAAGAACACTGGAGTGGGTTGCCATGTCCTTCTCCAGTGCAGGAAAGTGAAAAGTGAAAGGGAAGTCCCTTAGTTGTGTCCGACTCTTCGCAACCCCCTGGACTGCAGCCCACCAGGTTCCTCCATCCATGGGATTTTCCAGGCAAGAGTACTGGAGTGGGGTGCTGTCACCTTCTATGGTTTGCTCTAGTCCCCATTAAACTCTAATCCCCATTAAACTTTGTGTTGAGTGTGCGTGTCTACCAAACATTTCAACAAAAAGTTACACCTCATGATCAGTGGGTCACTTGTTGCTAAGGCAAGGGCTAGAGACCTTCAAGGCTTGTCTTTAAAATATTTTCAATAATTGACATTTTCTATCTCTTGTATTTGACACCCTCCAAAATCCACCAACTTGGCACCTCCTCAGCAAAGACTTCACCTACATATGTCTTCATCATACTCCCTCTTATGTTTTCTGGTCCTGACTCTCCTGTCCTCTCTTTCTTTCTTTTTCCTTTTTTTTTTTTTTTTAATTCTTTTTTGGCCATGTGGCCTTGGAGCCATGTGCAGAGCTGGTGTGCCTGGGTGTGTATCTGCTTCTGCAGCCAAGAGTGTCCTGTACAGGAGCCTGCTTTTGTAGATAGCTCTATAATTTCAGAGGGCTTCCCATGTGGCGCTAGTGGGTTGCCATTTCTTTCTCCAGAGGATCTTACCAACCCAGGGATCAAACCTGGGTCTCCTACATTACTGACTTAGCTACGAAGGAAGCCTTCTTTTATCCTAGACCCTCTTGACTATGGTCACTTAAAAAAAATCCTTAAAAGAAGAAGCATCTGTCATGAATAATGAAGCCAAGTGGGACCCGTGGGGCTCCCATGCATGGAGGCCTTCCAGTCCCCCATTTCTTGTAGGCAAGACTCCAGCCACGATAACGTTCCCTGAGTTTCAAAGGGTGGAGTCAAACAGTTGCTAGTCAAAGAAATGGACATAAGTTTGAGTAAGCTCCAGGAATTGATGATGGACAGGAAAGCCTGGCATACTGCAGTCCATGGGGTCGCAAAGAGTCGGACACAACTGAGAGACTGAAGTGAACTGAATCAAGGAAGGATCAGCTGAGAAACCACTCCCAAGTTAAAGAGACCAGAAAAACTCATCAAAATTAGTCAGATTACCTGAGAAGAGATGAAGGGAGCATAGTTCAATTCAGTTCAGTCGCTTAGTTGTGTCTGACTCTGCAACCCCATGAACCGCAGCACACCAGGCCTCCCTGTCCATCACCAACTCCCGGAGTTTACCCAAACTCATGTGCATCAAGTCGGTAATGCCATCCAACCGTCTCATCCTCTGTCATCCCCTTCTCCTCCTGCCCTCAATCTTTCCCACCATCAGAGTCTTTTCAAATGAGTCAGCTCTTTGCATCAGGTGGCCAAAGTATTGGAGTTTCAGCTTCAACATCAGTCCTTCCAATGTACATCCAAGACTGACCTGCTCTAACCCTAATCTTGTCAGAGACCCCACCTTTGAATCATTGTCATAAAACACTTCATCAAATCCTCTACAGTTGGGACACATCACTTTTCATGGCAAAAATCTGGTGTGTCTCCTTTTGCCTGACAAAATAATAAAGCTATCCTTTTCTACTTCATCCAAAACTCTCTCTGAGAGTAGTTTTGGCATCTGTATACAGAAAGGCCGAGCTTCTGGTAACAACAATATGTCTCCTGGATCTGAGCTTAGTTTAATATTTTAGGAAGGCATTATTTTAATTGTGCAAAACATCAGCTTGGACACTTGGGCTATATATGTTCCCAGATACTTCGTTAAAACAATCTGTCTACCTAAAATAATTCCATACTAGAGGTAAAACTTACTTTAAATAAATTCAGGGCTTTGATGAAAGGTGTGACAAATGCCTAAATTATTTAAGTTGTTCAATACATTTCAGCACCTTCACCACAGAAAATGATGAGCTGTGAAAACAGCAGGTATGTTTTAATAGATAGTTAAATTTAATATGATATAGCTATTTATCTATTGATCCTAGACTGAATGTACTCTATTGCCAGGTCAATAAGTAGGTCTCATGGGCCTAAAATGGATAGTGCCAAGAAAAGCAATCTATCAAAACAGATAAATACTTTATGATGTCAGATAAATACTGTATGACATCTGATTAGCTTGGAGTGCCATTTATTAAAAAAAAAAAAAAAAAAAACCTGTGAGCAAAAGAGTGAAAGGGTTCTCTGAGGAAATTTAACATGATCATGGCTTTACATTGTCCTGATTATGAGTGTGTCATTGTTGTTCAGTCATTAAGTTGTGCCTGACTCGTGACCCCATGGGCTGTAGCCCACCAGGTTCCATTGTCCATGAGATTCTCCAGGCAAGAACAGTAGAGGGCATGGGTTGCCATGCCCTCTTCCAGGGGATCTTCCAACCTAGAGATTGAGCCCTGGTCTCCTGTACTGGCAGGCAGATTCTTTACTGCTGAGCCACCAGGGAAGCCGTGTTTATGAGTGGCTCACGTTAGTAACCAGAGAAGGCAATGGCAGCCCACTCCAGTACTCTTGCCTGGAAAGTCCCATGGACGGAGGAGCCTGGTGGGCTGCAGTCCATGGGGTCGCAAAGAGTCGGACACCACTGAGTGACTTCACTTTCACTTTTCACTTTCCTGCACTGGAGGAGGAAATGGCAGCCCACTCCAGTGTTCTTGCCTGGAGAATCCCAGGGATGGGGGAGCCTGGTGGGATGCCGTCTATGGGATCACACAGACTCGGACATGACTGAAGCGACTTAGCAGTAGCAGCAGCATGTTAATAACCATGTTAGGACTTAGCGGGAAGAATTAGATATGTGTTTCTAGCATATCTAATCCTAATTAGATATGAAATGTTAGCAGACATGTATTTTTTATCTCACAAGATGGTGCTAACAAAAACACACATATACCAACAGGTTTCCTCCCTGAAGTGACTCTACACATGTTTTTCTCGTTCAATATTCACCAATAGAGTACTTTCCTGCCAACAAACTAAGTGATTTACTATTCCGAAAACACAGCTTGCACTTGCACTTTCTTGCCTGGGGGCTTTCAGTCTTTTTTTTTTTTTTCTGCCAAATACACAAATACTCTCTCCATGTTCTTCCCACCTTCACCTCCACCTCCATGTTTTGTACCCATCCACATGACTGCCCCACTGTGATGCCTTCCAGACCACTGCCCTCCACAGTCACTTCCTCCCTCGTGAATTTTTTTTTTTATTTTAAGTACAGTTGATTTACAATGTCGTATTAGTTTCAGGTGTACAGCAAAGTGATTCAGTTTACATACATATATGTGCATGTTATACATACGTGTGTGTAATTCTTTTCCATTATATGTTATTATAAAATATTGAATATAGTTCTCTGTGCTATACAGTAGGTCCCTATTGGTTAGCTAATTTATGTATAGTAGTATATATCTGCTAACCTCAGATTCCTAATTTATCCCTTTCCCTTTTCCCGCTGGTGACCAAAGTTTATTTTATATGTTGCCTTTGTGACCACAAGTTTGTTCCCTTTCTGTTTTGTATATAAGTTCATTCGTATCATTTTTTTTTTGATTCCACATATAAGCATATCATATGATAATTATCTTCCTCTGTCTGGTTTACTCCACTCAGTATGATCATCTCTAGTCCCTGAATTTCTCTGATGCACACGCCCTCCGCCAAACTCATTTGGAAACTTATGAGAATTTCTTTCTCTTATAAATTTTCTAAATCATCACTTGTTTATGATTCATCTTGCCAATCATTTTAAGTCCTTTTAGAGAAGACTTTGTCTCATACATCTTGGCAAGCTCAGCACTGTCTTATAACTGGGAGGATGACAAGATATACCTGTTGCTCGAATGTTTCTTTATTTGTGGAAGAAAGGATAGGAAAGAAATGTAAAGGTACAGGCAACAGATACAAAGCATGTGCCATCTGCCAGGTGCTTACTCTTCACGCTACTTCTTGCCCTTTATATCATTTCATCTTCTCACTGTCTCATAAGACAGACTCTCTTATGATCCCCATTTTATGAAAAGGAGCACATTCTCTAAGGAAAATTTGCTTCTCTGCCTCACTGCCCCTTCCCACTCACCCCAGGTGGAGTTCAGCATTGCCTAGAGCTTCCAGTGAATTCTGCCCTACCTGAAAATCTGGTTCAACGGAAAGTGATTTATCAGCCTGTGTCTAAGCCAAGGGGCAAACACATAAAATTTGGCCTTACCTGTTTCCACTTAAAGATTCGTGGTAAAGGACAATAAAGATATCAATGTTAACAATAGGTAGAGAAACAAATTCAGCTTTGAAGAGAATAAGGTAATAGAACACATATAACATTTTGCATGAAGCAAAATACTTACTAAAACCAATTTGCAGGATGACCTCAACTTTAAAAAAAAAAAAAGCAAACACTATTTGATTGACAAATGCCTGTATATTTCCTGCAATGACTGATTTAAATATCAAAACCCCAAAGCAATCACAGGTTTTGTTCAACTTGCTTCAGGCTACAACCTAAAAAAAAAAAAACGCCACCAAGGCCCTGAAACTATTCTGAAAACCATAGTAGTGATCATTAACTATTTCCATCTCAAAAGCAGAACTATTCTCAGCTCTGAAAACCCACACAAGAAAGTGAAACTTCCAGCCTTGTGTGTATCTGTGGCATAAGGAGAGACTCTAACAATTAAACTGCTTTAAATGAATAGATCTCTCTTGCCCTCCTTTAGGGAATATTTAGGACATACATAACTTTAAAGGAAATTAATTATGAAACAATGCATCCAGGAGTCTCCCTGTATTCGCATAAAAAATTAATATTAATAGCAGTAGTGTTCCTTCTGCAGCACCTGCCCCTGACTGTCCCAGTTAATTAAAGCTTAACTGTGGCCTTAGCCTTGGGCAATCTTTTGAATCATATACCCTACCCATGTCCTCTGTACCCAGAGACATTGTGCTGATAGTTTTGTTTCCCTAATGAACTGAAGTGATTGAAGCGAAGAATGCAAAACAAGCACCTTCTCAAATTTGTCCTTTGGTAAAGATATAACCACTGTTTCTAACTGGCTCCAAAAAAATTAACAACCAGTAAGAGGACAGTGTTTACCAGGAATATTGTTTGAAGCAGGAAAAGTGGTCTTGAAAAATAATTTGGGAGTCAAAATTTTAAATTTTTGCTAAAGTGATATATGATATTGCTGGAGTTTCATAGGTGGTTAAACTGATTGCAAAGCTGCCTGAGAAAGAAAGGAAAGGAAGAAGGAAAGAAAAGAGGGAGAGAAGGAGGAACGGAGAGCCACAAAGCAGGTATTGCTGATGACTCGAATTTTCTCAGACTTTGTTGTCATATGGTTGCAGTCAGCCCATCAGGGTAGTAGGCCCACAGACCAAGTCTATCTCCAAAATTCAAGGAGAAAGTCAGAAAAGATCATATCTGCAATAAAATCTAAGAATTAAAAAAATGGGTAGAGAGAGAGAAATGGATCAACCCTATACCTAAGAGGAACCAAGTTAGAGATGCTTTGTGAGTATTGCACCAACGTGTTTAGTATCATTTCAAATTCTACCTGAGGAGACTAAACAATAACCGAGGTCAGTGAGGGCATCAGCTACATGGTGCCCAGACAGAGTGAACTGACAAATCAGTTTGACTCATCACCTGTTCCCAGGTCCCATTGGTCAAAGTTGGGTAGTATTTGCAGTAATTTTTAGTACTATTTTACAAATATTCAGAGACCCTCCTCTGGGACATGAGGTAAAATTGTGCTTCCTGGCACTCACATGGAGGGAGAGTCATGTGATTAGTCCTGGCCAATTAATTTTTTTTTAATTTATTGATTTGGGCTTCCCAGGTGGCGCAAAGGTAAAGAACGTGCCTGCCGATGCAGGAGACATAAGACATGCGGCTTTGATCCCTGGGTCAGGAAGATCCCTTGGAGGAGGACATGCAATCCACCCTAGTATTCTTACCTAATAATGTTCCATCAGCCTGGGTTGTAAAATGAGCTCAGCCATGATGCAGAGCACAGCCTCCAATCAACTCATAAGGACGTGTAGTTTGAGCAAGAGATAGACCTTTGTTGCTTGAAGCCATAGCAAATCCCAGTTCAGAGGTTCTCAAAGAGTCACCCCCAACCAGCAGAAGCAACATAACTTGGACCCTGTAAGAAATGCAAATTCTCAACCCTCTACCCAAGACTAACTGACTCAGAGGCTGGGACACAGCCACCTGTGTTTTAACCAGCTCTCTGGGTAATGTCAGTGCTAATAAAGCTGGAAAGCCAAGCATCTGCTAATTCATCCTTCTGGACACACAGCTTTCCAAAAGATCGATACTAGGTGATAGGTTTCAAGCAAAGCAAGTCTTGGTCCAATTTCTGAAAAATATAGGAATATTTACAAACCAGCAGGTGCCAAAAAATTGAGACATATTCTCAAAGCTCAGAAAGTCCCCTCCCTGCCCCCAGGCTCTCTACAATACCTTACATGGAAGTTTCACTCTCAGGCTGGTAGAAAGCTCATTTGCAGGCTGGACCATCCAGGTCCTGGTATGACATCAGCATCCTCCACAAAGCAAAGTGATGAAGGACTAAGATGACTCTAGACCTTGACTCCACAATGACCACAGCAACCCGCTGGACTTCTGGGATCTTATGTTTCATTCACTAAAGGTACTAGGACCCAGCCAACATTTCACTTATCTTGCAAATCACTCATTGCACCGGTGAAAAATTATTTCCTACATTCCAGTTGCTAATTGATGAATCTCTCAGCAGAGATTTCCAGAGACTTGAAATAGTAAGTAATGGAAGAGTTAGTACCTTATTCAGTTCAGTTCAGTTCAGTCGCTCAGTTGTGTCCGACTCTTTGCGACCCCATGAATCGCAGCACACCAGGCCTCCCTGTCCATCACCAACTCCTGGAGTTCACCCAGACTCACATCCATCAAGTCAGTGATGCCATTCAGCCATCTCATCCTCGGTTGTCCCCTTCTCCTCCTGCCCCCAATCCCTCCCAGCATCAGAATCTTTCCCAATGAGTCAACACTTCGAATGAGGTGGCCAAAGTACTGGAGCTTCAGCTTTAGCATCATTCCCTCCAAAGAAATCCCAGGGCTGATCTCCTCCAGAATGGACTGGTTGGATCTCCTTGCAGTCCAAGGGACTCTCAAGAGTCTTCTCCAACACCGCAGTTCAAAAGCATCAATTCTTTGGCGCTCAGCCTTCTTCACAGTCCAACTCTCACATCCATACATGACCACAGGAAAAACCATAGCCTTGACCCGATGGACCTTAGTTGGCAGGGTAATGTCTCTGCTTTTTGATATGCTATCTGGGTTGGTCATAACTTTTCTTCCAAGGAGTAAGCGTCTTTTAATTTCATGGCTGCAGTCACCATCTGCAGTGATTTTGGAGCCCCCCAAAATAAATCTGACACTGTTTCCCCATCTATTTCCCATGAAGTGATGGGACTGAATGCCATGATCTTCCTTTTTTGAATGCTGAGCTTTGAGCCAACTTTTTCACTCTCCACTTTCACTTTCATCAAGAGGCTTTTTAGTTCCTCTTCACTTTCTGCCATAAGGGTGGTGTCATCTGCATATCTGAGGGATAAGTCATCACAAAAATCTGGAAAGAAGTCATCTTAGGGAGGACAGAAGGGATGTGATTGGGAAAGGGTACCTGGTACATTAAGATACTGGCAATGTGCCAGTATTGAAACTGGATGTGGGCTAAATGGGTATTCATTTTTAAAATATTCACTCAACAGTGTATATTGAAAAGGGTATTTGTTATAAAACATGGTCTTATGTTTGTATGATGTGTTACATGTGAGTACTCATGTGTGTCAGTCAGTATTAAGAAGGTATGCAATCTGACTCAGTCTGTGTCATGGAGAGTTGCAGAAGTTCTGAAATCATTGGCATTGGCCCCTGAGAATCATGAAATTCCTTCTAGAACATGCGACATGAAATTGTCTAGCCCCCTGCATGGCTCCTAGAGTTATGGGGATCTCTGCACCTCTCGTAGCAGCCCTTTCATTCTTTGTTCTTTTAGGGTTGCTTCTGTAGGCAATGGAGGGCTTAATTTTTTTTTTTTTTAATCATGGTAACTGCAGCCATGAAATTAAAAGACACTTACTCCTTAGGAGAAAAGCTATGACCAATCTAGATAGCATATTCAAAAGCAGAGATATTACTTTGCCAACAAAGGTCCGTCTAGTCAAGGCTATGGTTTTTCCTGTGGTCATGTATGGATGTGAGAGTTGGACTGTGAAGAAGGCTGAGCACTGAAGAATTGATGCTTCTGAACTGTGGTGTTGGAGAAGACTCTTGAGTCCCTTGGACTGCAAGGAGATCCAACCAGTCTATTCTGAAGGAGATCAACCTTGGGATTTCTTTGGAAGGAATGATGCTAAAGCTGAAACTTCAGTACTTTGGCTCATATTCAAAAGCAGAGATATTACTTTGCCAACAAAGGTCCGTCTAGTCAAGGCTATGGTTTTTCCTGTGGTCATGTATGGATGTGAGAGTTGGACTGTGAAGAAGGCTGAGCACTGAAGAATTGATGCTTCTGAACTGTGGTGTTGGAGAAGACTCTTGAGTCCCTTGGACTGCAAGGAGATCCAACCAGTCTATTCTGAAGGAGATCAACCTTGGGATTTCTTTGGAAGGAATGATGCTAAAGCTGAAACTTCAGTACTTTGGCCACCTCATGTGAAGTGTTGACTCACTGGAAAAGAGTCTGATGGTGGGAGGGATTGGGGGCAGGAGGAGAAGGGGATGACAGAGGATGAGATGGCCAGATGGCATCATGGACTCAATGGATGTGAATCTGAGTGAACTCCGGGAGTTGGTGATGGACAGGGAGGCCTGGCGTGCTGCAATTCATGGAGTCACAAAGAGTCAGACATGACTGAGCAACTGAACTGAACTGAAGATATACAAAACATAACATTCACACTTAATTATTTTTAAGTGCACAGTCCTCTGGCACTAAATACATTCACATTGTTTTGTATCCATCATCACTATCCATCTCTAAAAGTTTTTCGCCTTCCCAAACTGAAATTCTATTAATATTATATCCACTAAACAACTCCCAATCTTCCCTTCTCTCAGCTCCTGGCAACCACCATTCTACTTTCTGTTTCTGTGAATTTGACTACTCTATATACCTCATAAAAGCAAAATCACACCCTATTTGCCTGTTTGTGTCTGGCTTATTTCACTTTGCATGATGTCTTCAAGGTTCATCCATGCTTTAGTGTGCATCAGGGTTTTCTTCTTTTTAAAGGCTGAATACTATTTCATCGTGTGTATATGCTCCCCTTGTTTATCTATTCAACCATCAATGGACAATTTAGTTGCCTCCGTTCTTTGAATTTGTAAATAATGCTGCTATGAACATGGGTTGGAAGCCCATTTCTTCTCAACTACCAGTAAGGGTTTCCTTAAACTCAAGTTAAACAGTTTTCTTGTAACTTTTGTCCATCAGTTCACATTTTAGTTAGGGAATTCCTGGTGGCTCAGATGGTAATGACTCTGCCTGCAGTACCAGAGACCCAGGTTCGATCCCTGGGTCGGGAAGATCTCCTAGAGAAGGAAATGGCAACCCACTCCAGTATTCCTGCCTGGAGAATCTGAGGGACGGAGGAGCCTTGTGGTCTATAGTCCGTGGGGTCACAAAGAGTTGGACACGACTTTGTGACTTCTCTTCAACTGGAGTGGGTAGCCATCCCCTTCTCCAGGGGGATCTTCCTGACCCAGGGATTGAACTCAGGTCTCCTGCATTGCAGACAGAATCTTTGCCACCTGAGTCACCAGGGAAGTCCAATTATTATCAGGGCTTTTGTCCATTTCAGTCATCCCTTCACAAGATACCTTCCCCAAGGCTCTCATCAAATTAATGTGCTTGTGTGGAGCATCTCAGATAACAATAATTTTTATGGAAACCACATCCTACAGATGTTTTATTTCTTGTTTCTTGTCCAATAAAAAGCCCTTCACCTAGAAAACCCTCCTTCTTTTGATGTTAAAATCTATAAAAACAATCCCTTAATCCTGTGGCTACGCAGTTGATTCTTTGTTTCAATACAACAGATCAACATTTGTATTTGGTAAATCTCACCTTCTCAAATTTGGTTCAGACTCCCAGGCTACTGGGGTCACTTTAATGTTATCCCATATGACTCTATATCATACAAAGAAATTGGAACTCACACTTATTACTGTGCTCCTTCAAAGTATTGATACATGTATTGAACATGACATGGTGAAGGCAAAGGTAAATCACTGACTTTCCTTCCATATTATTATTTGTTAACATTTTTTAAATATTAATACACAAATTGAACCAACTAGAAATTCACGTAACTACAATACTTCTTAATAAACCTATGGTAGTCTTATTCACCAGGATATCATGGAAGACTTTGTCAAATGTTGTAGAAACCAAGATGCCCTATGTTTATGGAACTTCACAGGTTTGTCAAAGTAGTTGCCCAAACTGGGTCATTTTATGGTGCTGTGCTTAGTGGCTCAGCCATGTCTGGCTCTTTGTGGACAGTCTCCTCTGTCCATGGGGTTTCTTCAGGCAAAAATCCTGAGTGGGTTGCCATGCTTTCCTCTAGGAGATCTTCCCAACCTGGGAATAGAACACAGGTCTCCTGTGTTGCAGGCAGATTCTTTACCATCTGAGCCACAGGGAAGCCCCATTTTGTGGTAGTAGTATTCATATTGGCTGCCAGAAATTGCCTCATTTCTTCTAAGCATGCATAAAGTATGAGTTTGATGTACTGTTGAAGAGTTTTATTAGATGTAATGTCAAGTTTCCTTGGAGTTGGGTTCTAAAACTACTTTTCCTCTCTTTTTGAAAATTAGAAGAATATTTTTCTATTTCTAGTATTTTCTACTTCTAGTATTTTCTATTTCTAGTATTCTGGGGACTCTCTCATTCTTTATGATTGCTAAAAATGAGTTTTGAAAGTTCATCTGCAAATATCTTTAATACCTGAGGGTGAAACCACTTGGACTTGGAACCTGTGATCTGATTCAACATGACTGCATTTACTATTTCCCCACGTACTCTTAACTCATATTTTAACATCTCTTCTTTGACTTTCCTGTTCTTGATGAAGACCGTACTTAAACTCTCCCTGGGCTTCCATCCCACCTCATTCATCTACTAACAGTACAGTTTTCTCAAGTTCAATCCATTTCTCAATAGCTCATCCATTCTTGGAAACTAATTTTCATCGTTTTTGCACTTTTAAGCCCATTTGTTGGTTAGGAAAATAAGGTTTGTGGGCCCCAGTGGATAGGAGAGGAAAAATTAGGTATCCAAATACTAAAACTTAAACCAGGCTTTGATTGGTCCTCTTATTATATAATGGAGAAGATCTCTTCACATTAGTGGTACAACTACTGTTAAAGTTGGCAGCAGGGAATAAAAGGAACTGGATCAAATCCAAGCTAGATCTGTAAATCAGCCCCATTCATGGTCATTTTATTGACTTGGAGGATATCAGACCTTAGTAACATTATGACTTAAATCATGAGCTGGACTCAGTGTTTCAAGCAGAAGCATTCCTGCCATTTTGAACAAGGAAATTCTCAACTCTGTGGAAAACATCACACTATATAGCAGGCAAGCACATGGAATGCTCAGCATCCTTAATTTCAGAACACTAAATTTAATTATGTGCCACAGTCATTGTCATTGTGACATTCCAAAGCAACCACATACACTTCCAAGTGCCCTGGTGGAGACTCACTGAAAGATGTCTTTAAGCCTCTTTCAGCTGTGAATTTCTGAGTCTATAATTCTTTGCAGACAGAGACACTAGAGTTTCAAATCATCAGTAACTTTATGTTAAGTTTTAGTCAATAACACATTACACCATTGGAAGCTGTTTTCAAGATGAAATAGAAACAGTCTGTTCAATTTCAGCAGACATGTAATATTTGCCCAATTTTTTTAAATTACCAGGAGTAACTAATTACAAATCTGGACATTCAGAAAAACTAGTACACAATGAATCACTTTAAGTCAATTGGAGGAACAGCCTAGATGAACAGAAACGATGACAAATTCTTACCAGAGTATCACAATAGAGCTAAGAAAGCTGCTAAATCTATACGTCATTTTCCTCTGTTTTAAGGGAGTGAAAAAGCCTAAAAAGCTTCTTACTCTCTGAGGTACCTGAAAATTCTCCTGCAGATCAAAAGAATTTCTCCCAGTCCCCGAGAATTACCTCCCTGCTCAGAACTTGTCTCAGAGCAAGTAATTTCGCCTATCAACACTGTGCCTTCCAAGAAGGCTTACTTTTTATCCTTCCCCTTTACAATTACTTCCTGTACCCACCCTCGCCCCCAACACACACCAGCCCCATCCTGCACCCCCGTCATCACCACCACTGGCACAGTCAGCCTCACCACCCAAGGAGGGCCAGGGCCTTGGCCAGCTGGCTTCCCTTCAGCAGAACTGACACAGCTCCTCCAGTGCAGTGAGGGGTCTCTGCGGCCAACATGTGCAGAGTTTTCCTCTCCAAACAGAAGGCCACATTCCTACAAAAATACCTGGCACCTTCCAAGGCTTCTAAGCTAGTCCAGACAGAGAGAGATGATTATGAAACTGAAGACACCGCTTTTTCTTTTTCCCTTGGTAGTGGGTGAAAAAATCAGGAAGGTCAAACAATGCATTCTGTCAAGTCTTCCTTTCTCTTCCCCACGGTTCTAGGATCTAGCATCAGCAAAACATGTTAGATCACGTTCTGGTGTGGAAACAAAGAGAGAAGAGTATTCACTTCACAAGGGTGGGGCTTTGAGACTCTCGGCTTCTCTTAACTGTATTGCTATCTCCTTCCTTCCCAGATTTGGGGAAAAGGAAAAGACTGCAAAGGACTGGGGAACCTGCCCAGAAAAGAATGGAGGGACAGGGTGTGTGAACAGCTGAGACACACACGGCTCCCGTAAAGACATCGGAAGTTGAGCCCAAACCTCAAATTCAGTTTTGTTTTTCTGCTAATTATCTAGCATAGAAAGCCAGCCCTGGAGCCGTTCTCCTCCCAGCAAATGGATTCAGGTCTCCAGCCTGGATTGGAACCAGGTTTTGGACAAAGGCTGTAGAATCCCCATAGCTGCTTTGTCCTTGTACAAAAGAAATGGGATGAGTTATTCTTCCTTAAGGACAGAGCCAGCGAAAACAGGTTCATACTGTGGCAGTTTGGATCTAGCTTAGATAATGAAGTTACTGGTGATGAGTCTTGCAGTAGAGGGATGTAATGAAACATCTCATCTGAGGTCTTAATATTTGAAGAGTCCCTCATTTCCCTCTTGTGTCTAACCTGGCTTTTTCAGGAGACAGTAGTTGGTACAGTTCATGTGTCTTTCCTTCCTTTCTCTGATTCGTGATTTAGCCGACATTTCCTCCACATCTATCATGTCAGTCTCTGTCTGTGCTTGGAACTGGGTGGGGGCAGAAGGTGGGGGGAAACTTCTTTTGACTCCAGTCCGGGTGATTCACAACTGTGGTCTGCATCAGTGTGGTAACAATGAGAATGGACAAACATGGTTGGATTTAAGGCCTATTAAGGTGATGAAATTGACAGGTTTTGATGACCTAAAGAGTAAGGAGGAAGAGAAGAATCAGGGGTGACTTCTAAATTTCTTTATGAGCAACTGGGTGACAGGTGGTGCTGTTTACAGAGAAAAGGAACACAGGAATGTTTGAGGGAATAAGTTTGGGAGGGCAGAATACGATGAATTCAATTTTGACATATTGACTTTAAACTGCAGATGCTCGAGAGGAAGTTGGACAAACAGGTCTTATGTTTAGGACAAAGATCTGGGTTAAAGACGCAAAATAAGGGAGGCATGCCTTAAAGCAATTTGTGAAGTGGGGAAAAAGGAAAGGATGGAGAAGATATGTATATCTTCCCAGCCTCTAAAGAGAAGATTCGAATAGAAATATCATGAGGCTTTGGGAATTGATCATTAGCCTAGATTTCAAAGAAAGATGCTGAACTAGTGGAAAATCCCATATGTCACTGAAGGCAGCCTTGGTTGGCCAAGAGACTCAAGCATCTTTCCACAACAGGCAAACTGATCCTTGATCCTTGGGCAGATACTGCTGGACACGTATCTGCCAGGCCCTGCCAAGTATCTTTCCACTCTGCCAGGCCCAGCCAATGATGGCATGACCTTTCAAATGACATAAGATCCTAGTAAAGAAGACTGGACAAGCAAAGCCCCCTGGGCTCAGCTGAATAGCACCATCAAACCAAGCTTCCCAAGAATGGATTCACAGGGTGGGAATTTACCAGCCTATTCAATGGTTTTTGAAAATATTTTTCAGGGGAAGTTAACTTGATTTTATCTCAAGAGCTTTGAAATCTTCCCAATCTGTCCTGGTTTCGTCTCCATCCTTGTGACGGCACCACAATAAGCAGAGTTTCTCCCCAATTCTAGCTCTGAGGTCCCCAAGGGAGCATTTTAAAGGCATAGAACCTCTGGAGGTGCCTTGAAAAGAAGGCCGTTAGTAGGTGGGGTGGGGTGGGATGACGTGACAGGGGCCAAGCTGAGAAGGGAGAGGGCGAGGTGCTTCAGTGCCCGACAGGAGCCAGGGCGGGGCACAGGCTGCCTGCCAAGTTAGGAGCCTCCCTCCATTCCATGCTTAAATGTCAAACCAAGCCCACCCCTTCGGGGCTAAAGTCTGTTTATTCTTGGCTGAGGAAGATTTTAGGCTTTCAAAAAAGAGTGAGGAAATGAGAAATCAGAAGAAAATCCTAAAGGTCTTATTAAATGACATGCAAATGCTTCTGTCAAGGTGGAAAGCACCAGAAACACACAGATTTCTTGAAATATCCCCCCAACAGCACAAACACATTTTTAAATGACCAGAAAGAGTTTGTGTTTGTTTGTTTTTGTTTGTTTTACAGAAGCGGCCTTTAAAACATTAACTGACAAAAGAAAAAAATAGCAAGTTCATTTTCAAGGTTGACTCAAGACACATCTCATCCCAGCTTTCTCACTATATCAAGAAAACACACCAGGAAGGGGCTCCCAGCCTTTTCTAAGGACAAGAGAGGTTTTAAGAGTGTAAGACCTGTTGTTTTCTTTCTTTTTTCTTTTATTTTTGGATTTTTGATAAACTTTTAATTTTTTCATTTTAGAATAGTTTCAGATTTATTTTCCTGCTTCTAATATCCCACATTACTATTTAAAAGAAAATCAAGTATTGATTTATCAACTCTGATGAAGGGTATCTAAGAAGCACCAACAGGGCTAACTATGAGGAAACCTGGATTTCAAGGAAAAGCTTAGTCTGACACAGGATACCAGCTGCAAGATTCATATGGATGTTTGTGGCTTCTGAGTCAGTTGAAGCTAAACTCTGGGTGTTTTTATAGCTCAGAATTGATACAAAAATATTCCTGAGATTTCAGCACTTTATGACTGACCAGAACTTCAGTTTCACATCACAGTTCTGCTGGGTAACCATGCTGTGTTATGGATAGGCCCCGAGAGGCAGAGAAACTCAAGCAACACTAAACAAGGCCAGAGCTAGGACTAAAATATGGACTTTCTAGGTCTGAGGCCAGCTGTCATGCCCCCAGGTGCTGAAGGGGTCAGGAGACCTGCATGACGTGGCAAGAAAGGAAACAAAATGGAAGGCACATGGTCTAGTGGAGTCATTCTCCTAAGCCATTAGCAGTGAGCACGTCCGCACTAGAAACACAGATCCCTCTTTGAGATGCTGTATCTCCAGCATTTCCGAACATGGATCCTGCAGGACCAACTTGTATCCCTTCTAGGTCCTCCTCCCTACGCCAAAGACAAGCCTCACTGTTTCCCATAGCTGATTCCCCACCCAGGGGACCTCTAATGCACTGAAACATAGGAGTCTCAAGACAGAGATGTGACCCACACTTTCAACCCACTGACCAGGCCCACGTAAAACAATGAAAGACACGATACCCCCTTGGTGCTTGTGACCCTTAGCTGTGTGTACAGACCAGTGCTTTTCAAATCTGAGGGTCCTGAGAATCTGAGCATGTGAGATCTGATTCAGTAGGTCTTGAAGAAGACTTGAAACACTGCCTTCCTAACAAGCTTCCAGGTGCTATTGCCAGCCCAAGAACTACACTGTGAGGGGCAAGATGGTCACACCTAGAAGGACCATTCAGAGCAGCCTTCTCAGTGCTCTTCAAACTGGGTTCCTGGCAAGTTCTGATGATGTATTTGGAGGGGATGATTTGAAAGAGCAGAAGGAAACCAAGAACCCCTCTGCACCCCAGGATCAATCAGAATGACTCTGTTTCTCTGTTATCAAAAGCAAAATTCTTCACAAGATTTCATGTGATAAAAGTGCTGCTTTGTTTTATAAATTCGAAATCTACTGCTTTACTCTGGCTACCTCACTTTACAGAAGAGGAGTTTGAGAATAAGAGAGGATAAGTGACTCATACAAGATGACACAGCAAATCACTGGCCCAAGCCAGATCGGAGCCCTGGTCCCTTCTTCCCCACCCTACTCTGGCTCTCTTTGGAGGAAAACTATTTTTTTTAAGCCATGACTCAGTGGTTTCTCCTCTTCCTCCTGGGTTTACCAAAGTAAACCCAGTAGAATCCCAGTGTTCTGGCTCTCTCTGAAGGGGTCAGGAGACCTGCATGACGTGGCAAGAAAGGAAACAAAATGGAAGGCACATGGTCTAGTGGAGTCATTCTCCTAAGCCATTAGCAGTGAGCACGTCCGCACTAGAAACACAGATCCCTCTTTGAGATGCTGTATCTCCAGCATTTCCGAACATGGATCCTGCAGGACCAACTGGTATCCCTTCTAGGTCCTCCTCCCTACGCCAAAGACAAGCCTCACTGTTTCCCATAGCTGATTCCCCACCCAGGGGACCTCTAATGCACTGAAACATAGGAGTCTCAAGACAGAGATGTGACCCACACTTTCAACCCACTGACCAGGCCCACGTAAAACAATGAAAGACACGATACCCCCTTGGTGCTTGTGACCCTTAGCTGTGTGTACAGACCAGTGCTTTTCAAATCTGAGGGTCCTGAGAATCTGAGCATGTGAGATCTGATTCAGTAGGTCTTGAAGAAGACTTGAAACACTGCCTTCCTAACAAGCTTCCAGGTGCTATTGCCAGCCCAAGAACTACACTGTGAGGGGCAAGATGGTCACACCTAGAAGGACCATTCAGAGCAGCCTTCTCAGTGCTCTTCAAACTGGGTTCCTGGCAAGTTCTGATGATGTATTTGGAGGGGATGATTTGAAAGAGCAGAAGGAAACCAAGAACCCCTCTGCACCCCAGGATCAATCAGAATGACTCTGTTTCTCTGTTATCAAAAGCAAAATTCTTCACAAGATTTCATGTGATAAAAGTGCTGCTTTGTTTTATAAATTCGAAATCTACTGCTTTACTCTGGCTACCTCACTTTACAGAAGAGGAGTTTGAGAATAAGAGAGGATAAGTGACTCATACAAGATGACACAGCAAATCACTGGCCCAAGCCAGATCGGAGCCCTGGTCCCTTCTTCCCCACCCTACTCTGGCCTCTTTGGAGGAAAACTATTTTTTTTAAGCCATGACTCAGTGGTTTCTCCTCTTCCTCCTGGGTTTACCAAAGTAAACCCAGTAGAATCCCAGTGTTCTGGCTCTCAAAGCAGAGTCCCATCTCTCCTCACCAAGGGCTGGCTCTTTGGAGTTGCCCTGCCATCCGTACCTGACAAGTCAGGGCAGCTAGTGGAGGAGGGAAGCAGCTTACTGGAGCAAGGTAAAAGTAAGGAGTGTTCCCAGAGGCAAGATGGGGGTTGGCTGCAGAATCATTCCACAGATGGGCAGGCAAGTGCTTGCAAGACCTCAGAATTCCTTGTCTCCAAGGAGGGGCCCAGTTGACTCACCAGGGCACTTACAGACAGCTCACTTCAAGCTGATTTGCAGCAGGCATGCTAGGGCAGCAGCAGGCCACAGCTGAAAAGGAAAGTCGGTCCTGGGCAGGAGCAAAGCGGGAGCTGGAGGAAGTGCGTGGAGGCAGGGAGGATAGTCTCCTACAAAAATCTATGACACTCTGCGGCCAGCAAGCTTGGGTCAAGGGGTGATTCAAGAAGACATGGTCCCTGGCTCCAAGAATCCTGCAATCTGGAGAGCTTGTGAAGGGGTAAAAGAACAGCGTGAAACACTCAGACAACAATACAAAGCAACATGGAATTAAAAGCCAGATGGAAGGGTGCAGAATGTAATGGCCACAGCAGGTTGCTGCCAAAGAGATCACCATGGATTGGAGCTGGAGGAAAAAAAAAAACATGATGAAGGCCATTCAGCAGCATAGAGGAAGGGTAGAATAAGACAAGAGGAGAGAAGTTAGTCAGGGATGCTGGTTCACGGGGTCAGAAGAACCATGGGTGCTATACGCAGCATCTATAGGGCCACAGCATGAATACCTCTTTAAGAAAGCAAGGAAGGGCATGGCTGGCTTGGAATCAGAGTCCCAGCAAAACCACGACTGATCCAGTCTAGTCTAGACCATCAAGTCTGCCTCTCCATTTCCACAGGGTTTTCCTAATTTCTCAAGTTGTGGGTAAGTCCAAGAGCTCTGTAGGATACAGGCAACAGAAGAAATGCCGAGCTCCAGTTCTAGTGGTCCTGAGCCAAGTTCAAGGTCACATGTCAAAAGAAAGGTCAATATCCATGCACTGTCTCTGGCTCTGGCTCAAGCTGCCCTCCTCGAAGACTTGGATATGCTCAAGGAACAGAATCCGATTAGCCCTAAGAGGGACATCAAGCCCAGAGATTCAGAGTGACTAAATGGTATGCTAGAAACCACTCAGTTATGAAAGAGAAATCCATCACCTCCTTCCTCCTTACTCCTGTCTTTGGTCTGACCCCAACTAAAGAGTGAGTCTTGTTAAAATCTCATCCCTGACTCACACACAGTCTTCCCATATCTACATTTCTGAGGTAGGTAAGTTTGAGTGAAACCCAAAGACTCACTGCTCAATCTCTAAACATAAGGATGGAATTGCAAAGCCTTCTATTTGCTACCTCACCACCTCACCACCCACCTCCAGGGCACCATCTTCGGACCCCGACACTGTGTTCCACCAAAACAACTCAGCAGCCTGGCATTCTTCAAGCTCATTGGGATTCCCAAGGATTGTAAATAAAAAATCATGGAATCTGATCCTTTGAACTTTGGCTCTGGTGCATTCTAGGGTCATAACCTTCCTCCTGTCCCTCAGAAACTTGATTTGGAGTCTTTCCGAAGTCTATCTTCAACCTTTTGAGGAGTTAAGTTATACATTAATAGTCATCTAAGACTGTTGCAGCTGAAGGGACCCTTAAGAGTTTGCCTTTCTACCTCCATCACTTGACATATGAGAAAACTAAGATCCACAGATGCGAAGTGATTTGTCCAGGGCCACAGAGATCCTTGAGAGCAAATGTAGGGCTGGAATCCTGGTCTTCTAACTCCCAGACCTCAGGGAGTTTGAATCACTTTATGAGAAGGTGGCATTATTGCCCAAGACCTTACCTGGCCTCCACTTAACTATGTCTCTGGGGCCATTTGCAAGTGAAGACACGTGTCTGATAGCCACATCTCCAGGGATCTCGGTGGTGAGAGGGAGAGGAGCCTGGGTCAGCTATTTGATATTACTTTTACTTCACTTTAAGACAGAGCCAGAGATGGTTAGTTAAGGTGCTGACCTAGATGACACACCTTTATTGCGTAGTCACCTCAGAAAGAAAGGTAAGCAGCCTGCATCATTAAAGAGTGAACTGGCAGAGCTTAAATTGTGTGATTAACTCAGATCCACTCCCTGATGCGTCTTTTCAGACACTCAAACCACGCATTGTCTGCAACCATTTTCTCAAGCCCCAAGCAACAGAAATCCCACGCTCACTCCATCCTCGATTCTGCTGGAAAGAATCTGTGTGGGTCTGGCAGGCTGTCTCCAGGGAAATGAGTCCTCGGCTAAGAGCCCAGGACACCTGAGTTTACTTGTTATTCGCTGAGTAACCTTGAGCAAGTGGGTTTGCCTCTCTCTGCCTTTCACCTGCGTGGGAGAGTTAAGGCAGAGGCAGAGAAGTAAATAAGACAGACTTCCAAGATGCCTTTCAGCGCAAGGAAGTCTGTGACACTGGCTGACAGCAATAGCCTTCTCTGTTTCCACTTAGGGCAGAATGAGAGCAAGGGAAACTAATCTTTACTGCCATTCACCACATGCCGAGGATCACGCTAGAGCTCACACCTGTGACGTGGCATCAGGTGAGTCCCTGATGTGGAAGCAATGATCAGAAACGTACAGTTGTTCACCCAACGTACAGCTGTTGCATAGTTGATGAACAAGGGAGGTGGGGTTTTAGTAAGTGTCTCCAACCCAAAAGACCTTATTTTGGGCATGACATCACACTGCCTTCAAGAACAGATGATTTCATGCTCCTGAGCAATGGAAGGGGGGCTGGATGCAAATTGAGAGACGGACCTCAGAGGCCCAAGACACAAATCATTCAAAAGCCATCAGGCAAGAAGGGCAAACAAGTGAAGAGGACTGGAGGGTGAGCGGTAATCTCACTGCCTTCTTGAAAGGACCTGAGATTCAGTTCAGCTCAGTCGTGTCCGACTCTTTGCGACCCCATGAACCGCAGCACGCCAGGCCTCCCTGTCCATCACCAACTCCCGGAGTCCACCCAAACCCATATCCATTGTGTCAGTGATGCCATCCAACCATCTCATCCTCTGTCGTCCGCTTCTCCTCCTGCCCTCAATCAGAATATAGTAAACAAGGGCTTCAAGCCCAAAATTGACAGATTTTTTTTTTTCAGGAGAAGCTGAAATGTGGAATTTTATGTGAAACCATCTTATTACATCTGTAGCCCTAACCCATTCCCAGGTTCAACCCACAGACCCCAGTTTATAAATTCTGGATGTTGAGATTAAACTCCTCACCACAGAAGTGAGAAGGACTGAATCGTTTCACTTTGGGACCTTATAAAGGCCTCAACTCTGATTTCCTTTTCAGAGAAAGTGAATCTTCTGGAATGTTCAGAGCTAGGATACAAGGGCGCTGTGATTCAACCAACCCCACTAAATCACTTGGGCTCATACCAGCAATTGCTTTCTCCCTTGGGGAGTCAAGGGGAGCCATATACGCCACTAAAACCAGTATGAGTACCCTTTTTTTCTAATAAGCAACAAATTATTTGAGGAGGACTTGGTCGAAAACTAGTTCTACCCCTACAGTTAAATCCAATTATACCATAATTACAGGGAGTCTGCACACATCAGAGCTTAGCTGGAAAAGAATAGGAACACCACAGGTCTTCAAAACACTGGCCGGAGGTAAGCCTGTAATTTCACCTGCCGTCGGCCTGGCAGAACCTTCATGGGAAAGACACACTAGCTCTTGACTCTCCATCAGAGGAAACCCAGCGGGTGCCCTCGGCCCCTGTGCGGCCTTGGCTCTCACAGTTCAGAAGAGACAGGAGCAGGGAAGCGTCTCTATTTCATTTCAGACTGGCTGAGGAATAAGAATAAGACACATATCTTCAGGCCCAGACAGAAAGAAGCACTAGGCCTATGCAGAAATAGAAGAAAAATCTCATTGTTAAATCATTACCATTCCCTACTTTCATTATGTTTTTTTCCTTTCAGTGGAGATGAAGGGAACCCTTAAATACACAAGAAATAAATGATAAATAAATAAATACATCTACAAGGAAAACCTTTGGAAGGGCCTCTTATTCTCTGCAAAGAGTCCATTTCCTTGTTACTTTCGTTCTCACGTGGCCCTGCCCTGTCCTCACATTTAAGGGAAATGTTAAATTGCTGTCCTGGCTACATGATCAAGAGGCAGAAGAGCTTTAAGGTACCTTAGAAGGTCTGACACGGGCACTGTAACAACAGCACATTTTGTTAATCACATTCTTCCGCTGCGAGTCCGAGGGTGTGTGCCTCTGCTGAAACCCTCTCTGCAGTCCACACACACACCAGGCTCCACTCTGAAGGGAACTTCTAGCTGAGTGCCCACGGGGTGGGGGCTGGGGTGGATATGCTTGGGACTCTGCTGAGGACAAGGTTGACTCTGTAGAAGTAATACCATGCTATAATTCCTCCCTAATCCCCACCTCATTTTTATCACAAAAGACGTGACTGAGAGGAAGGGACATTTTAGTCAGTTCATCACGCAGACGTTAAACCCTGACACCGTACAGGGCATTGAGCTGGGTTCTGTGGGGAAGAGGAAAATAATGTAGAAATGTTCCCTACGAAAATGTGCTACGAGGAGGAACGGCAAAAGCCCTGGCCCCACGTCAGGAACCATCTCTTCTCAAATCTCAGTCCTCACACTTGCCAGTTAGGTTACCTCACGTGGCCCGCTGAACCTCAGTTTCCGTATCCACACGGTGTCTGTGCCGTGTGGACTACAGGCAGGCCTGGCATAGTTATCAGAAGAGACCTAGTCACGAAGGGAAGAGTGTCATCGAAAGCACAGGGTTAAACAAACAGACCCAGGGATGGCCTCCCCTGGAAACAGGCAGGAGCCCAGGGGAGCCAGAGCTTGGGTCTCAGGACCACAGCTGGGCCTTCTTCAGGACCCTCCCAGCCCTGCGCCAACGTGCTGAGTGTTACTGAGGAGAAACTAGGCCGGGAAGCCGGCCTTGGGGAAGGAACACGGAGAACCACTGAGGAGGGAGAGGTGGGGTCGGGGTGGGCTGGGAAGGCTGGACCCCCAGCGCCCAGGAGGACCCTGATTTGTGGCATGGTGTTGGTCCTCCCACTGCGGCTGATTTAAGCGACCAACACACGTAACAGCCAGATGGGAAACTGCTTCCTGAAATGCTAACAACTGGCTCTTGCAGCTGCGGTTTATCTCTAGGTTGAGTTGAAAACTGGGGAATTCCCCCCGGGGTCCTCATCTAACATGGAACCAGAAACAGGGTCCACCTAGCAACTTCCTGGGTCCATACCACTCTGCCTTTTAAAGTGTGGGGACCTCAGGTGTGATAAAGACTCTTAATGATTCTGAAGTCCTTCGTGGTTTCAGGAAAATATTCCCAGGCCTTATCCAGGCGTCACTCTTACATTCTTTTTACAGGTCAGGAAATAAGAGTGACCTGTGACTTGGGTAAATTGCACAGTTAGGAATGAATGGAGTCTGACCCCTCTGCCCATCTCAGAGGACCCGAGACCTGGTTCAGCCCACTTCAGTAAGAATGGGTCCTTCTCCAGCTCCTCCCCATCCTGCGCTTCAAATGAGGCTGAATAGACTTAGGTCATCCGTTCTTGTAGCCTTTGAAAAGTGAATCCTTGGGTTTTCAGTGAAGTTTGGGCCCCTCTCTTTCTCATCTCCCCTTCATCCGCCATCCCCCCGCCAACCCAGTGTCATAAACCCTGAACTGCTCACATGCTTCTCTCCACCGGGAAGGTGCTGCAATCTCATCACCTCCACCCAATTTGCTTCAGTCCTGCCGCATGTTCCTGCTTATTAACTTGTAGGATTATCCCCCTCCACTGCAGCGACAGGGCTCCCGGACTGGTTTATTGCTCTATTGCTCAGAACTGCTGAGCTCAGCATCGGCATGGGCTTCTCCAGCACTCAGCATGATAGACGAGCTGGCACCCGCCAGCGTCGGGGGAGAGCTGAGGCCTGTGCTCTGAGCCCCCAAACGACTCCCCAACCTGAAAGGTTGGTCTCTTAATTGTTTCGTCTACGAATTGCAGGTATGAAAAGAGAGACCCAAACTTGGCTCACCGCACCCTCAAACAACCCAGCGAAGATTGGAAGCTTTCACAGAAAAGTTTTGCAACTGTCAATCCTCCTTCTCTGTTTCTACCTCCTTCATTTTGCCCATCTAATCGCCTTTCTGTGACTAGTATGTAAACCAGGCTAAAATGCCATGATGTTATTAATTAGCTGCAGGTACCTGTGTGCACACACACACTTATGCACACACACACTTATGCACGCACACACTTATGCACGCACCAACCCTTCCCAGTGCTGAGCTAAGCATTCTAGAGGCCTCAGGTCTCCCTGTCTCCATTTACCAGCTCACCAGTCAGTTTCCTTCCATTAAAATTTGCCCCTCTCCTGCCAATCTTCCCTCTTTATTTAGCAGATTCTAACTGGCATCTCATGAAACATACAAAAACACGCTCTGAGGCAGCCAGCAGAGATTGCCAAATTTGATTACCTGCGTCGATCCATCGCGCTGAGGTGCTGATGAAGTTTAGCTTAGATTTTTTTTCCCTCCATTACAGGGTGGGCTCTTTCAATCTCCTCCCACCCTTCACTCCAGACCCCCCAGGTAGTAAACCTGCTGTCTGGGCAGTGACCCAGGGTACAGCTTGCACTTTTTCATCTTTTACTTTAGGAGGAAGGCAACCTGCCCACGCCTGCTCAGCTCTGCCGCCCTGAGCAGTCCCCACACCAAACCCTCTCTTTTCTCCAGCTGGCACATGTCCTCTTGCACTTCTGAGCTCACTGGGGTGGCACCTCTCTGTGACATCCTCCTGATCTGCTAGACAGGGACAGAGGCTCCTCTTTCTTGGCCAATACTGGCTAAGGCAGGGGCTCCGTCCTTGCCTCTCCCTCCTGTAGCCCACATCACCATGCTGGCTCCCTCATTGCACTGGAAAGCGTTTGTGTCCTAGGGCTGAATCTGAGTCATCCATCGATCTCCAGTATCTGAGGGAGTATCTGGCACATAGTAGGTGCACAATAAAGGTTGAGTGAAGATCTCAGTTAACAAATGATACTTGTCTCTCCTCTGGTCTTCAAATCCTCTAATTCTCCAAATGGTGAGGGTCAGGAATCAAAGACAGAGGAAGATGCGAGCTCTCTCCAGCTCAGTGTTTTTGGATTTCCTTTTTGGTGTCAGGGGGCTTCTCAGGTGGTATAGTGGTCAAGAATCCACTTGCCAACACAGGAGATGCAAGAGACTCAGGTTCGACCCCTGGGTGGAGAAGATCCCCTGGAGAAGGAAATGACAAACCCACTCCAGTACTCTTGCCTGGAGAATTCCATGGACGGAAGAGCCTGGAGGACTACAGCTCATGGGGTCGCACAGAGTCGGATGTGACAGACAGAGCACACACCGCGCCTGGTGTTGAATAACCTGAACCTTTTTAGCTTACCTAAGCCTGTTCTATTAAGAATGCTCCCCCACCCCTCTGCTTTCCTAAAGTAGTATTCAGATGTTGACAGAGTAAACTAAAATCTCCAACAAGCATTCTCCAGGGAAATGGAATTTCCCCCAACCCACAAAACCTCCAGGCAAGTTGGAGAGATGGTTAGGGGAGCAGATAACTGTAGGAAACGTCCAGAGTGGCTGCTGTGCTGTGCTGTGCTTAGTCACTCAGTCGTGTCTGACTCTTTGTGACCCCACGGACTGTAGCCTGCCAGGCTTCTCTGTCTATGGGATTCTCCAGGCAAGAATCCTGGACTGGGTTGCCATGACCTCCTCCAGGGGATCTTCCCAACCCAGGGATCAAACCCAGGTCTCCTGCATTGCAGGCAGATTCTTTACTGTCTGAGCCACCAGGGAGACAATGACTTGGCTCTCACCTGCTATAATGTGCCCTGGGCCCCCTCTTCTGCCCAGTAGGGGCACAAGGGCAGGCCTCGAAGTCAAGTCTCTCACCTGAAGGACTAGATTAGGCCCTGGGAGGGAGGGGCCTGGGAGAGGAGACCCACAAAAGACAGACTTCACCCCCTCTCCAATCTCTGGAGAACACACCCACCTCCAGAATGAGGGCCCTCCAGCCCAGAAATGGAAGGGTAGACAGCAAGCTGTCAGAGCCCCCAGAGCAGGAAAGGAGCTGGTCCTGAAACTCTGGGACCATCCTGAAGTGAAATCCAATGCGGTTCTGATCCATACTGGAGAGAGATGGGGGCAGGCGGGTGGGGGAGGGGTGTTAGCTCAGGACCCCAAGTCTCCAGTTCAGAGCTCTCTCCTTCTTTCACTCAGTCAACAAATATTTACTGAGCACTTACCACGAGCCAGGAGCTTCTACCAGCTGGCTTCCCTTTCTTTTAAGAGGTTCCTGATCTCGAGAGAAAGAAAGGCAAGAAATCAATACCCATAAGGTGACGTGTTACAGAGGCGTGCACTAGGTCACAAGATCGTGTGTGCAGAGTGGAGATGTGGCCTTAGGAAACAGCCCGCATACAAAGGGCTGGCTAGTGAACAGCAACCCCAAACTACACTCCTGGGGACACACCACTGGCACCAGGCAAGTCAACTACGGAGATACAATGAAGTGGGAGGGAAAGGTATTCACGAGGGCAGAAAGAGGCCTCAACGTGATTCACGGACTTGGGTTTAGCCCTTCGGCTCCGCCTGTTCAGACAGGTGCTCTGTACCTCCTAGTGGTGTGTGAAGAGCGCAGGCCTCGTCCTTCCACTTTGGGGTGAGACTTTACCCTCTTCCGGGGGGCTACACTGAATCCAGAACCATCAGGTTTCCTTTGCTGCCTGCCTGTGCCCCCTGCAGCCTGTTTCTAAGAAGGTACTTCTATGAGGAACTGCTAATAGGAAAAAAATGCTACCCCTCATTCTATCCCATGAGACCACTAAGAACAAACATAAACCCCTTTTACGTGGCGTTATCTTCAGGTATTTGAAAACAGCAATCATATCCCTCCCTCCACTCCCCAGCCATCACTTTCCCAGACTAAATAGCCCTTGTCTCTTAATCCTTTCTCAGAGTGAAGTGACCTATTTTCAAGTCCACTCACCATTCTGATCACTTTTTTCTTACTTTCAGACTTGTATTGACCCCTCTTAATATGTGAAATCACTGCAGATGGTGATTGCAGCCATGAAATTAAAAGATGCTTACTCCTTGGAAGAAAAGTTATGACCAACCTAGAAAGCATATTCAAAAGCAGAGACATTATTTTGCCAACTAAGGTCCGTCTAGGCAAGGCTATGGTTTTTCCAGTAGTCATGTATGGATGTGAGAGTTGGACTATGAAGAAGGCTGAGCACCGAAGAATAGATGCTTTTGAACTGTGATGTTGGAGAAGACTCTTGAGAGTCCCTTGGACTGCAAGGAGATCCAATCAGTCCATTCTGAAGGAGATCAGCCCTGGGATTTCTTTGGAAGGAATGATGCTAAAGCTGAAACTCCAGTACTTTGGCCACCTCATGCGAAGAGTTGACTCATTGGAAAAAACTCTGATGCTGGGAAGGATTGGGGGGCATGAGGAGAAGGGGATGACCAAGGATGAGATGGCTGGATGGCATTACAGACTCGATGGACACGCGTCTGAGTGAACTCCAGGAGTTGGTGATGGACAGGGAGGCCTAGCGTGCTGCAATTCATGGGGTCGCAAAGAGCTGGACACGACTGAGTGACTAAACTGAACTGAATATGTGAAACCATAATCAAACCTAATAAACCAAGTATAATCAGCACTACTGAGCAGAGTAGAAATATCAGCTCCCTCCTTTTCCATCTCGTATTTTCTAATAATACAACTAAAGATAGGGCTTGCTCTTTAGGCAGCCACGTCAACGTTGAGTCCCACAAAGTGAAAGTGTCAGTTGCTCAGCTGTATCCGACTCTTTGCAATCCCATGGACCAAAGTCCACTAGGCTCCTTTGTTCATGGGATTTTTCAGGCAAGAATACTGGAGTGGGTTGCCATTCCCTTCTCCAGGGGATCTTCTAGAACCAGGGATTGAACCCGGTTTCCTGTGTTGCAGGCAGATTCTTTACCATCTGAGCCACTACGGAAGCCCCAGCTTACTATAAACTCAAATCCTAAATTTTGTTTTTTATCTATGTTGCTGCTAAGTCATATCTTCTCCACTCTACATTTGTGCAGTTATTTTCTGGGCCAAAGTACAGAACCAGGCAGAAGCAAGTGAGTTAGCATGTTTCCCTCTGGACTTTGGGCCCTGAGAAACCTCTCAGGAGCCTTCCTCCTGGTTCCTCATGACATGGAACAGAGCCGGAGCCCCAGAAGCAGTGGAAAGCTGGTAACGAAGGCTCCAGTCCGCAGGCAGCCCAAGGGGCACTCAGACATGGGGCTGGAGGTCAGAGCAGAGGGAAAGGTGCTGAGTTTCCAGGACCCAGAGAGGCATGTGGGGATCAAGGTCCTCCGCTGCAGACCAGCCTTGGCTCAGTGTGGGGACAGGAGACAGAGTTGGGATCGGTCCCACCAAACTGTGCGGCTCAGCTGGAGAAGGTGAGCAAACACTGTTAGAACAGCCAGCCCCTGTTCAGACGACAGCCCCGTGCTCCGCGCTCAGCAACTCTGCCATCCCATTCCCTTCCCAGTCTGCCCACCAGATTCTTGGGCAGGCAGGCAGGGCAGCCCTTGAAAGGGTCTGCAGAAAGCCTCTTAGAGACGTGGAACTAGACATCTGGGGAAGGGCAGATGCCTGGGGCTTTTGCCTCTCAAGGTGACTCTGGAGGAAAGAGCCAGACCCAGGACAGGGGGACAGGAGGCTTCCCGCAAAGCCACCCTGAGCTGCTTCTCACCGCCTTGTTGCCCACTACACAAACCAGTGTCCACAGAGCGTCCTCTACACTCTCACGAATCAAGCTGAGGGGAAGGCAGATACTACTGCTGCTGCTGCGGGTCCAACTCTGCAACCCCATGGACAGTCCATGGAGTTCTCCAGGCCAGAACATGGGAGTGGGGAGCCTTTCCCTTCTCCAGCAGATCTTCCCAACCCAGGGATCGAACCCAGGTCTCCTGCATTGCAGGCAGATTCTTTACCAGCTGAGCCACATGGGAAGCCCAAGGATACTGGAGTGGGGAGCCTATCCCTTCTCCAGCAGATCTTCCCAACCCAGGAAGCGAACCGGGCCTGCATTGCAGGAGGATCCTTTACCAACTGAGCTGTGAGGGAAGCCTCACTAATAAAGGGCAGGGAGACTTTTCTGGCCATGTCAGCTAGGTTATCATTTGTTTCCATTTTTCTGAACAAATTTAGAGGTCAAAAATGCCACTGTGGGGAAAGAATCTGACCGGCAGAATTTATACATATTTTCTGCCCTCTATACCCATCCTTCCCTTCCCAACACCCCACATTTGGGGGCCAGCAGACAGCCACCTGCCTCTAGTCCTACCCAGAACCAGGGCGAGCATCTTAACCAGAGAGGGAAGACTCCTTCTTCATCGCTTTCATTCAAGCTAGGTCCTTACAGATCCCCTGTCTCCACCTCATCTTTTCGGAGTCAGCTCAGATGGCACTTTCTCTCTGGGACCTTCCCTGAATCTCACAGTCAAAAGTTGGCAGTTTTCTTCTGGGGGTATGCATAGTGTTTTTCTCAGCCTGTTTTTTTTTCTCTGTCCATGTGTGTGTGTCTCTAAGTTGGGAGTTCCTCAGGGGTAAGTTTTATGAAGACCTACAAGACCTTTTAGAACTAACACCCAAAAAAGATGTCCTTTTCATTACAGGGGACTGGAATGCTAAAGTAGGAAGTCAAGAAACACCTGGAGTAACAGGCAAATTTGGCCTTGGAGTACAGAATGAAGTAGGTCAAAGACTAATAGAGTTTTGCTAAGAAAATGCACTGGTCATAGCAAACACCTTCTTCCAACAACCCAAGAGAAGACTCTACACATGGACATCACCAGATGGTCAACACCACAATCAGACTGATTATATTCTTTGCAGCCAAAGATGGAGAAGCTCTATATAGTCAGCAAAAACAAGACCAGGAGCTGACTGTGGCTCAGATCATGAACTCCTTATTGCCAAATTCAGACTTAAACTGAAAAAACTGGGGAAAATCACTAGACCATTCAGGTATGACCTAAATCAAGTCCCTTATGATTATACAGTGGAAGTGAGAAATAGATTTAAGGGCCTAGATCTGATAGATAG
>SJYC01006156.1:0-40017 GCA_006408675.1 Madoqua kirkii
TCAGATTGATTATATTCTATGCAGCCAAAGATGGGGAAGCGCGATACAGTCAACAAAAACAAGACCAGGAGCTGACTGTGGCTCAGATTATGAACTCCTTATTACCAAATTCAGACTTAAATTGAAGAAATTAGGGAAAACCACTAGACCATTCAGGTATGACCTAAATCAAATCCCTTATGATTATACAGTGGAAGTGAGAAATAGAGTTAAAGGCCCAGATCTGATAGATAGAGTACGTGATGAACTATGGAATAAGGTTCATGACATTGTACAGGAGACAGGGATCAAGACCATTCCCATGGAAAAGAAGTATAAAAAAGCAAAATGGCTGTCTGGGGAGGCCTTACAAATAGCCATAGAGCATAGAAGGAATGAAATCATACAAAGTATGTTTTCTGACCACAATGGAATGCAAGTAAAAATTAATAACAAAAGAAATTTGGGAAATTCACAAATATGTGGAAATTAAACAGCACATACCTAAAATGACCAATGCGTAATAAGAAAAGGGAAAATAGAAAATACTTTGAGATTAAGGAAAATAAAGAAACAACATACCAAGCATACAAAATGAGATATAGCTAAAGCACTCATCAGAAGGAAATTTGTTGCTATAAGTACCTATGTTGAAAAAAAAAAGGTATCAACATAATACCCAGCTTTGTATCTTAGGATATGTGAGAAATTAAGAGCTAGCTATATCCAAAGCAAGCATAATGAAGGAAATAAAAAAGATTAGAGAGGGAGTAAATAAAATAGTAAATTGGAACAATATGAAATCAATGAAAACCAAACTTGTTCTTTGAAAATGTCAACAAAGTTGACAAACTTTTAGCTAAGTAACTAAGAAAAAAGAGACTAGACTCAGTTGAAATCAGAAATGAAAGTGGAAGCATCACTACCAATTTTACAGAAATAAGAATTATGCTTCAACTCAACAGAAGAAAAAATTTTTTTAATGGGCAGAAGATCTGAACACTTTCAAAGACATAAAGATGTCCAACAGGTACATGAAAAGGTACTCAGCATTACTAATCATCAGGGAAATGCAAATCAAATCCACAATGAGATATCATCTCACGCGTGTTAGAATGGCTACTATAAAAAAAACACATGGGGGGGACATATGTATACTTATGACTGACTCATGTTGATATATGGCAGAAACCAACACAATATTGTAAAGCAATTATCCTCCAATTAAAAATAAATAAATTTTAAAAAAGACAACTGTTTGAGAGCATATGGAGAAAAGGGAACCCTTCCACACTGTTGGTTGTAAAGTAAATTGGTGCAGCCACTATGGAAACCAGTATGGATATGCCTCAAGAAATTAAAAATACTACATGATCCAACAATTCCACTTCTGTGTATTTACCCAAAGAAAATGGAAACTAATTCATAAAGATATATGCACGCCTATGTCCACTGTGGCTTGGTGGTAAGGAATCTGCCTTCCAGTGTAGGAAGGAGGTGTGAGTTCAATCCCTAGGTCAGAAAGATCCCCAGAAAGACATGGCAACCCACTCCAGTATTCTTGCCTGGAGAATTCCATGGACAGAGAAGCCTGGCAGACTACAGTCCACGAAATCGCAGAGTCGGACACAACTGAGCAACAAAGCACAGCACAGCACAGCATAGAGACAAAAAGTAGATTAGTGGTCACTGAAGGCACCATGAGGTGAGGGGATGGAGAATGACTGCTGCTGCTGCTGCTAAGTCACTTCAGTCATTTCCGACTCTGTGTGACCCCATAGACGGCAGCCCACCAGGCTCCCCCGTCCCTGGGATTCTCCAGGCAAGAACACTGGAGTGGGTTGCCATTTCCTTCTCCAATGCAGGAAAGTGAAAAGTGAAAGTAAAGTTGCTTAGTCATGTCTGACTCTTCGCCATCCCCTTTGACTGCAGCCCACCAGGCTCCTCCGTCCATGGGATTTTCCAGGGAAGCATACTGGAGTGGGGTGCCATTACCTTCTCTGGAATGACTGCTAATGACTGCTAATGAAACCATTTTAGAGTGGATCAAATTTCTTATAAAATTATATTGTGATGAAGGTCACACCGCCCATGAATATACTAAAAGATGTTGAATTATATACTGTGAAGTTAAATTATATGGTATGTAGATTACACTTCAATAAAGCTGTTTCTTAAAGAGATAATGGTGACTTAAACTAGTGTGGTATCGATGTCAATTGTGTGAAGTAATAGGAATCTGTATATATTTTGAAGGTAGAGCAAGGAGGATTTTCTGACATATTGTAAGTGGTGTGAGAGAAAGCAGGGGCTCAAAGATTTTGCTCTGAGCAACTGGAGTGATGGAATGAGCAACTGAGACAAGAATGTGGGAAGCTCAGTTTTGGGTAGTAAGAGTTAAATTTGGACATGCTGAGTTGGAGATGTGCAAGAGGAAGGAATATTTCTATCATTCTGTGTGTATGTGTGTACACATACATACACGTGCACAAACACATGAATGATAAATCCAGAGAACAAGTTGAACTAGCATTGCAAAATAGAGTATCAGCCATCATACTGATAGAATTTAAAACCTTGAGAATGGATGTGATCACCAAGGAAGTATGGATATCTCGAGAAGAAGTCTAAGGACTGGCTCCTGGGATAGTCTAACATTAAAATGTTGGGGAAATGAGGAAGAAACAGCAAAGAAGACTGACAGGAAATAACCACTGGGGTAAGAGGAAAACCAGCAGTGTGTGCTTTCCTGAAAGCCAAGTGAAGTGTTTTGAGGAGGAGGGAGTGACCAACTGAGTCTCATGCTGCTGAGAAATCAAGTGAGATGAGAACTGAGATGAGACCATTGGACTTAGCAACTCTGCAGTCATGGGTGACCTTGCCAAGAGCAGTTTTGATGGAGCTAAGTGGAAAAGTCTGACTGGAATACATTTAATAGAGAACATAAGAAGATAAGTCATTTCTATAAGCCAACAGCAAGAATCTAAAATGCAATTTTAAAAAAGATACTGTAGCAATAAAAATACAAGATATCTATGAAGAAAATCTAACAAAAGATGTTCCAAGATCCTTTATGGAGGAAGTCATAAAACTTTACTGAAATTGAGAGGCATGTTCTGTACAGGTAGGGCTACTCAATATTGTAAAAAATATATACTTTTTCCCTTAATCAATCATAGTCAGTGTAGTTCCAATAAAAATCTTAGTAGGTTTTTTCATGGAATGTGACAAACTGGTTCTACAGCATATAGGAGTGCAAAGAAAAGCCAAGGCATTCTTGAAGAACAACAAAGTAGAAAAACTTACTCTATGAGATACTAGGATTTATCATACAGCTGGTGTACTTTACAGTATAATACCGGAACAGAAGTTTGACAAGTAAGCCAATGGAACAGCATAAAAAACTCAAAAATAGACTTATACCTCTTTGGAACTTTGATGTATGACAGGAGACATTGCAGATCAGTTGGGTGAAATGATTAATTCTGTAATAACTAATGTTTGGAAAATTGGTTAGTCATAAAGAAATAATAAAATGAGATTCCCATGGCATATAGGAGTGCAAAGAAAAGCCAAGGCATTCTTGAAGAACAACAAAGTAGAAAAACTTACTCTATGAGATACTAGGATTTATCATACAGCTGGTGTACTTTACAGTATAATACCGGAACAGAAGTTTGACAAGTAAGCCAATGGAACAGCATAAAAAACTCAAAAATAGACTTATACCTCTTTGGAACTTTGATGTATGACAGGAGACATTGCAGATCAGTTGGGTGAAATGATTAATTCTGTAATAACTAATGTTTGGAAAATTGGTTAGTCATAAAGAAATAATAAAATGAGATTCCCATCTCACATCAAACACAAAAATCAATTATGGGTATACTAAATACTTTAAACTTTTAGAAGAAAATATAATTCAGAGGTTCTCAACAACCCAGGGAACATTTGTATAGGAGTGCTTGGGGTTGTTATAATGACAGGAATAGTGTTAAAGGCACTTGGTACCCAGGGTTCAGGGATGCTAAATTGTCTTGCAATGTGAGACCCAGCCCCTCACAAAGCATGTGTCCTGCTCCAAATGCCAGTAACCTCTTGCTCACAAAGAAACACTAAGATAGGAGAATTTCTCTGATATTGGGTTAGGGGAGAATTTCTTTAAAGAAATACAAAAAGCACCATCCATAAAGACAGAGATCATTAAATTCAATGACATTAAAGTGAAATAAATGCCTCTTTACACCAAAAATCCTATAAAGTGAAAGAAAAAGCCAAAAAGTGGGAAATATTTAGTGCTCATATAACTGAAAATGTATTAGTATTTGAAATACACAGATCTCATATACCAATACGTAAGAAAGAAAATGTGTGGCTTCCTTTGTGGTCCAGTGGTTAAGAATCCACCTTGCAGTGCAAGGGATGCAGATCAATCCTTGATGGGTCAAATAAGCCTGTGCACTCTAAAGCCTGCAAGCCGCAACTAGAGAGAAACCCATGAGCAGCAACTAAAGAGAAGTCCACACACTAATGAAAGATCCCAACACAAAAAAGATTCCACATGCTACAACTAAGGCCTGATGCAGTCAAACAAATAAATTTTTTTAAAAGAAAGAAAATCTGGAAGAAAAATGAGCAAAATATGTAAACAAGCCTCTCTTGGAAGAGGATATCTGAATGCCAAAAGATGTGAAAAGATGCTCAACCTCATTAATAATCAGGGAAATGCAAAAGAAAACCACTAGGAATTAACACATTGTAAATCAACTGTACTTTAGTAAAACACACACACACGCACACAAGGAATGACCCAAAAAAACCACAAAATTCCATTTTAATCCAGCAGATTGAACAAAAAATAATGTAAATTAAATGATCCTAAGTGTTAGTGAGGTTGTGGAACACTGTAACACTTCTGGTGGGAGTGTGTATTAGATGACCAGTTTGGGAGAAAAGTTGGCATTATCTAACAAATTTGAACATGTTATGTACTTTACAACTAACTGATTTCACTTGTAGAAACAGATCTTAGAGAAACTTGGGCAAGTGTACTGTAAAGAGAGTTTATAGCAATGTTCAGAATAGTCAAAAAGATCCTAAAAACAATAGATATTCTTCAACAGTAGCATGTTTTTCTTGTGTTAGACTTAACAGTGAAATACTAGGCAACAATGAAAAGGAATAACACCACTACAGATAATCATGGGAGAGGTTTTCAGGCACAATTGTGAGTAAAAACAAATTGCAAAAAATTTAGTGTGATACCAGTATTTGCAGTTCAAAACCAGGCAAAACTAAGAAGCACGTTGCTTGGGGATACCTGTGTATGTAGGAAGACGATGAAGAAACGCAAGGGAGTTACTTAAGTTCATGATTGTGGGTATCTCTGGGAGAAAGACAGAGTGGTGGGCTGCAGAAGAGCTTGCAGGAAGCCGCAGTGGTGCTGGTAATGTTCTGTTAAGGCAGATGCTGGGCTCACAGGTTTTGATTATATTATAATGTTTCATGACGTATATTAAGTATATTTTAGGCAGAAATTACATACAGATATAATTTACATATTAAGCATTTTGTATTAAACATATACATATCAATTGCATCATATCTTTAAATGAAGAATGGAGAAGGAGAATATTTTCCCTTTCTTCTGAAACTCTCAGGCTAGGAGCTGCAGAAGACCAAAAAAAAAAAAAAACCTCTTAAGTAGTTGCATCTGTTCACAGCAACAGTGTTGCCTTTGGAATCATGGTGTTCCCTGGTCTCCTCATCCTGTGGGTCTTGGAGCCAAAGGCAGGCTGTAAATGGCAGGATGGCCCTTCCCCAGCTAGGTCAGGAGTACAGGAATAAGTGCTCCCTCTCTCATCAAGGCTGTACTCAGTCACTAGCCCTGCCAACATTGTCGTGGGATAGTAATTGAAACAGCCAGGAGAAAAACATGGACTTTGCCAAGGCAGCTACACTGGGGGCAGGGACTGGGGCGTAGGGGGCGTGGTCTCTGGTGGTGGGCGTGGAAGAGTAGATGGGAAACATGGAGCCGGTGAAAAGAGAGGCCGGGCTGCTTCGATGGCTTGTGTGACCCTGGTCAATTCACTTCCCTTCTGTAGGCTCCAATTCCTCCCTAGTCTTTGAGGTTTAACTGGAACATACTTTCTGTTGTTGCTTCCGGCCCAAACACTCAAGAATTCCAATTCAAAGGACACTGAGGGGAAACCGTTTGCACATTTACACTCCTAGTCTCCAGATTGGTGAATAATTAAGCTCCCCTCTATTGATCAGGCTGCTGACAGTAGTGCTGAGTTGGCTCCCTGGTAGTGTGGAGAAACAAACCCACGTGCAGCTACAAATAAATAAAACTCCCATTTACACAATTAGCCTTTAGGATATAAATGAAGCAAAACTGTCCCCAAGCCTATGCAAGCCTGTTCTCCTTCCTGCGGACTGCCTTTGACAAGAGGTTTGTGTCTCTTCATTCAGTCTTCCTTTGGCAGTTCTTCCCCATATGCATGTTTTGAGGGGGAGAAGAAACTCTCCTATTTGTCTTGGTTGTTTTCCCCACATAACCTCCCTTGTCTCTATATTTTTCCTCTCTTTGTACCAACCACCATCTCTACTAGAAGAGACTTGGATGAGCAAAATGAGCTTTGTCATTTGGAGGATGGACTAAGAGGTAAATTAAAGAGACAGTTGTCTATACAACTGGCTAGAATGAGGGGAGGGCTCCTCCCCATTTGTGCCAGCTGCTTCTTACTTTTATTCCTTCCTGCTGTTTGTTTCCCTTCCACCCCTCTGGCCAGGGGTGCTGAACTGCAAGCCTCTCTGAACTCCTGGGAAGTTTCAAGTAGTAAGCTGGGGCTAAGGTCACCTAACTTCCTCCTGTCACAACTTCCCCTGGACAAAAGATGTTTAGGTCTCAAATTTGGAACTGGAAAGGAAATCAAAAATACACAAGCTACTTTTGCATCCCTTATAGATAATCATCCTCTCCCTTGAAATCTTCTAGGCTTGTTTAAAACCACCTTCTGCTCTTAGCACTTTTTTCTTTCCCTTGAGCTGTAGTTTGTTTTGTTTTGTTTGTCTTAGCAGCACTTTTGAGGAACTATTTTCTAAAGGAAAGAGAGACTATGTGTTACTCTGGGTGAGTCACTGTTCTTTAGTCAATGCTGTTGAGAATCTCAAAGAGTAACAAAGATCGCCAAAGGTGGCTGCAGTCCAATACCCTAATGCTCACATAATTTGCCCCCCTTTCCATTTTAGGGTGAAAATAATCACAGACAAGAAGGGGAAAGGACTCATGTGAATAAATAAGATACTGTTTTACAGCCAAGAAAGCATTCAGATTCTCAGCTGGCAGAGGAATTCTTGAGGCTGATCTGTAGTGAAAGCATGAGCAAACTGCTAAATGGAATGCAAGAGAACCCTGGGCTTAATCTCCGTTCCAGTCAGTCTACAGAGGAGTCTCAGAGCAGTACTATTCCTGGAAGGCAAAGTGCTTACCCACACGCAGCCCCACCCCCAGCATGAGAAATCCAGGGCCTCCAGGACTGTGCCAGCACCCTGGCTCTTATTTCTGCAGTCCAGTTGCTTTGGTGAAATAAGAATGTACACTGCCTGTCCATGAAAGGACCACTCTGAAAGCAATTTATAAACTGTAAAGTACCAGGGGATGTCAGGTGGCCCTGTCACTCACCCATTTCTGTTGTATACTGCACTCCTTCAGTTGTCTTTTCTCATTATTGGATGAAAACCACAGAATTTTGTGATGAGAGGTCAGGCCCTGCATATAATCAATCATGCACAAGGCTCAAGGCATAGAAGCATAAATCAGTCTTAATTCTGGATTTCCCAGTCTACACATGGAGAGCATTTGCTAGCCAACAGTCTTACAAAGACATCATAGAATGGTCAAGGAATGACCCTAAGAGAGCTTTTGGTGGGGAGTTGAAACTCTCAGTTTCAATTGCTGTTATCACTCCTGCATCGAAGTAAAAGCCTTGGATGTTCACAATAGCCTTTGATTCTGATGTCAAATATCTGATGACTTCTCACAACTTTGCTGTGAGGTGGGGAGAAGGCAGTCATCCTGTGGTCACTGTCTCCAGTGGGAGGCTCTACCCACAGGGACCGGATGGTAAGATCAAAGAGCTAAGGCCCACCTTCTTCACGAGTTGGGGCCTTCTTGAGTCATATTAAAGGACTTCCATCTCTGGCTAGCTCCTCACCAGGCTCTACATTTAGTAAACAAAGGAACTTTAAATTTGTTATAAAATTAAATTAAAAAAACAAGAACTTCGTCATTCCATTCACTCATCTACCCATTGTTTATTTTGAGTGTGTACTTAACAGCACTTTCCAGAATAGAGTAATCCCTATGTAGAGACAAAGATGGCTCTAATACCAGGGTGGGGGGAGGGAGGGAACGTTGCATTCCTTTCCTCCCCATCCTCCTTTTCCCAGAGCCCATCCAGCTGACAGGTGCCAGAAGGGAAGAAATGTTAACAAATGTTAGTTTCTAGCCCCAAAGAAGCTGTCACAAAAGGGAGACAGAACAAGGCAGCTCATAAAATCCTTCAACTGAGGGATGTAGCGAGACCTATCTAATTACACAAGATTAGAAACGGTTTAACTTGTTGAGAATGTGCTACATGTGAAATGAAATGAAATGACACCTCTGGCACCCTGTAATGATACTGTGTTGGGAGGAAAGCACAAAGGGTTTGTTCACGCTATATCAGTAACACCAGTTTTTCTCATCCAACAATTTCAACACATCTGGTTTTAATATGGTGGTCTAAGTGAAGTCAGTTAGCTTTTCACCCACTGTTCTGGCACTCCTTTTCTTTCTTCACTGTACACTTCCATTTGTATTGGCATTGTCCATCTCTCACCCATCCCTCCCCAAGCTAACTGAGGTGCAAGAGGATTATGCTGAGAAATTTGGCTTATCTCTGGGCTCTTGATTATTTTACTGTTCAAATAATGCTAACAATGATTTGAAAGCAAGATCGGTCTTTGTTCCAGCTAAATACAACAGAGTTTAGCTTTGGCCTTCTACCTAATACTTTCAAGTACCAATGCTATATAAGAACACCCAAAGTTCTAAAAAAGAACTCTCACCGATCCATGAGTCACAAAACAGCCTGGTTTTCAAAAATTAGGGAAAGGTGATCTCAATTACATTTTTCTGGCTGCACCATGCAGCATGCAGAATCTTAGTTCCCCAACCAGGGACAGAACTCGTGCCCCCTGCAGTGGAAGCTCAGAGCCCTAACCATTGTACTGCTGAGGAAGTCCCCTCAGTTACTCTTAACTAGAATGCTCAGAAAATCTAGAGTTGGCCTAACTGATTTCTAGCTAACACAGAAGTAATTGACCATTTTGTGCCTTTGTTGGAAAAAAATATTTTATGATTATATACTGAGGCCTACAAGGTAGGTGTATTTGCCATGAAAGTAGAATTTGCAGACTGCAAAATGAGTTTCCTTCTACACATCCCTCGTCAGAACAGAATAAGGGTTTGACTCTCCAACAACCAGAGAAAACTAGTAAGATTTTGTAAATGGCTGTGATTAAAAGCTAAAGTTTAGAATTTCAGTGCTTTGATACAAAAAAAAAAAAAAAACAACGTTAATAATGTTGACTCCGTTTTTGTGAGGTTTTTATCTTCTTTAGATTCGTGCTTCACAGGACTTTACAAATAGAAAAATTTGTAACTCTAAGCTGACAAGGATTGTCTACTATAATTCAGTTCAGTTCAGTCACTCAGTCGTGTCCGACTCTTTGCAACCCCATGAATCGCAGCACGCCAGGCCTCCCTGTCCATCACCAACTCCCAGAGTTTACCCAAACTAATATGAGTCGGACACGACTGAGGGACTGGACTGGACTGAAGCGCTGTCCCTCACTCAGCTGGTACAGAGTTCATGCTGTTGTGGAGGGAGGCAGGGAGCGAGGGAGTGAATGCCTGAAATACAGGGAGGGGGGGTGGACAGGGCACAGGGCTGTGTCGTCTTGATCATCTCTGCTCTGTGTCTACATCGCTAGCTGGGGGAAGGGAGAGCTGGGGCTGTGATAAGGCGAACAGGGTCCAGCTGGCAGGGAGTTCAGGGGCCCTGATTATCAAGGGGCGGAGCCCATACACTTAAGAAAACCCTCACCTGGGAAACCTGCTCTCCCCATCCCAGTGGAGCCTTCTTCCAGCAAGAGTGTGGAATGCTCCAGACAAATGCAAGACCCTCCAGAAACGGGGAAGACAATCACGGAGTGTCTGTTCTAAAGAGTCCTTTAATGGAGGCTGGAGGATCCAAATAGATTTGAATCTTAACCCTGCATGTGAGACAGAAATTCTCCCCTCAGAGCCTATTTCCCCATCTGTCTGGCAAGAGGCTTGCACTGACTGATTGTCTAAAGATTCTGAGCTGAGAGTAATCGGGTTCAAAGAAGGGCTGTGAGACAGTGCGGCCCTGCAGTATCCTATCAATACGGCTCTTTAATTCCCCTCCTTTCCATCTATACCCGGAGACCTGCCTTGTGAACAAGCGGAAGTCAGCCCAGGAGGCTCCGCAAAATACACCACCTCTGCTGCTGCTGCCGCTGCTAAGTCGTGTCCGACTCTGTGCGACTCCATAGACAGCAACCCCCCAGGCTCCTCCATCCATGGGATTCTTCAGGCAAGAGTACTGGAGTGGGTTGCCATTGCCTTCTCCGACACCACCTCTGAGGAGATTTCAACTCTCCTAACCTTCCCAGTGTGGCAAGAGGGAGAAGAGGGGAGAGGGGAGCAGGGATGAGGGAGAGGAGGAGGGAAACTGAAAACAATCAGGAGCTGATAGACCAGCCGCTTTCATGTTTCCCAAGGAGCTGGCTGGCTCTCCCTGCAGCTCCTCTTCCCAACTTCGCCCGGCAAGCCTGTCTCTTCCCCATCCTCTGAAATGAAAGAGAAACAGGTTGCAAAGCCTCTTGGATTATAAAGCCACTTACTCCTCTCAATGAGCAGAGCAAACTCACTCTGTACTAAATGCCAGGGGAACACACTGGGTGGGACTCTCCTCAGACTCAAGGGTCCCTGGATGGGCTGAGGGACCTCTGCTGGATTCCTGAAGTCCCTGCATAGAGCGAGGACTCAGGACACAGCTAAAAGCTCTAAAAGTTCCAGAGGCCAAGCAGTCCCACAGCCTGTGCCTGTCCTGGAGTGTGCAGGAGTGCACACGTGCGCACACGCACACACACACGCACACGCACGCACACACGCACACACAGTCTCTCCTAGCCAAAATAAGATCTGCGCTTCCCTTTCTTCCTTCCTTGCCCAGGTCTCTGGGAGCCCAGGCCCTTCACAAACAGTGCTCCGATCACCATTCTCTACAACCCAGAGACCTCCCCTCCCTCTTCCGGTGTTTACAGAACAATAAGAAAGCCAGGGTAGGTGCAGAAAGGCCGTGCCAGTCCAGGCCTCTGAGGGTGTGGGTGCCGAGGGAGGAGCCGGCAGCCCAGACCTCTCCCCATTGGGCAGGCTCCACAGGTAACACGAAGCTCAGCCAAGCGGTGCATAAATAAAGTGGGGGACTAGCACCACCTCCTTGAAGGGGCCGAGTCCTACCTCTTCACCCTCGCCTTAGGAAAACCGGCTCCTCTCTTTTGTATTGTCTGTGCTGAAAATTCAACTGAGCCCCACCATAATTCCAACATTTTTCTTTCCGGTTGATTCTGCTCCCTGATATGCCATCTCCCCTTTCCTCCGCTATCCTATGCTTAGAGTGACTCCTCGGGACCGAGCCCCTCCTGCCCTCAGGACCCATTTCTCTTCTGCTGGGGGCCTGCTCAGCTGGACACTGTACACAGTAAGTGCTTCTCATTCTTGTTCCCTGTCCTCAAATCTTAGGAGTCAACAAGCATTGTAAGACTTGCGTTCCTATTCTTCCTTTCACGCGTGTGAGTCTCTGGGCCTGTACGTTAGTCGCTCAGTCATTTCCAACTCTTCGTGACCCCATAAACTAACCATCCAGGCTCCTCTGTCTACGAATTCTCCAGGCAAGAATCCTGGAGTCTCTAGCCATTTCTTTGTTTGGAATTATCTTACCCAAAAAAATCTATGCATTATTTTGAATCAAGCTCAAAACGAGGCCCTGCGACCTGAAGGTACAGACACTCAGACGTTCAGGTGAGTCTGAATTCTCCGCATCTGGGGGGGGGACTTTGGAAAACTAAAGCCAAGAGGCTCCATCAGGAGAATCATTGGGCCAAAGAGAAGAAAGTGAGCTGTGGAAAATGCCACAGTCACTAGAAGTTGATCATCAACTTTCTCCAGGGCTAAAGGGACTGAACCTGCCGCATATTCTCCCAAATCCCCAATCAGTTCAGGGTTTTCTTGATCCCTGATTTCCAGGGATCTCAGTAAGTCTCCCTGATAATGGGAATAGGTGTGGTGAGTTGGGTGCTAATCAGTTAAGTTCCATGATTGCAGTTCTGTCTGGTTTCATGGAAATTTACCCAATTAAAGGAACAGGGGGCTGTCTGGCTTTTCAGTCCTGGGCTGGAGGGTACAGCGCTAACAGGAGATTCTTCAGTTCTTGGGTCCCAGTTGGTTTCATTAGGAAGTTATTTAAAGCACAGTCCTGAAGGCAGTTAGACAGCACAGGAGGGGACTCGATAGATGAACGTACTCTACGGCCAAATACTTGTGTGGTTTGCTCCTCTGAGCAATCCTCACACTGAAAATGACCAAGACAAAGGTTACCAGGACATCAAGTTGGTGAAGCAGTTCTGGGCAGAAGAATCTTGGCTGAGGGATGGGACCCAGGGTGGGTCAAGGCTCTGGATACAGATTCTAGCTCATCTCTATCTTGCAGCTAGAGGTCTGTAGGGCAAGGAGAGGGTGATAAGGGAAGGGCCTGCCTTTCCTGGGCTCTCTGATATCAGTGCTACCTCCAATTTGCACAGCCTTTCACAGCTAAAGTGCTTTTACAGACTCTGCCGTCGATGGAGCAGCCACCATGGAGGTTAAGGAGCCCGTATGAGGGTGATGCTCTTTGCACACTCCGATTGAGCATTGAAGATCTGGTGGACCGTGCGTGTTAGGCGGGGTAAGAGTGGGGTAAGGAGGGTCTGAAGGGAGTGGAATCATCTCTTGTGCTCTCTGGGTTGGGCTGAAATCCAGAAAGAAAGCAAAGAATCCTTCCATCCCAGAGCTATTTCCTCCCGTCATCTGCCATCATTTAGCAGGGCCAGATAGGTCGGTCCCTTTTCTCCTTTGACTAGGAAATGGTTCAAAGGCAGTGCAGAGGGACTGTATTGACTAGATCAGTCATAAGCAAGGCACACTTCTCTCTCGTCATTGAGAACCCTGAGTGTTAACAAAGAAGGTGGCTGGGAGAGGATGGGTCAGCCTCCCTCCTCTCAGTACTCAGATCTGCGCTCCCAGCCCAGCCCAGGGTCCCCCTGACCAAGGAAACCATGGCCCTGCCTCAGCGGTAGCTGGAGCCCCGGGTCCTGGTTGAAGAGCCTCTTCGAGATGCCCGGTGCCCAGGGGCTTGAATGGAGGGGGAGGGGAGCCACATTCTAAGCCACTACCTCCCTGCTTCGGGTCAGAACAAGCCCCAGGAAGAAAGTATTCCAAACAACAGGGTGGATCTGCCCTAACTCACCCAATCTGCAAGTCAGTGCTGAGAACACCTTTTACGGGCTTACAGAGAGCCCGGGGCATGTCTGGACGCAGCGAGGAAAGGGGCGGAGCAGGAACTACAGGGCAACGGGCGGGTGGCGTTTCTTCAGGAGAGCTCCCAGGGTTGCCGTCCCCTCGGTTTAGTTCAGTCCCTGAGAGCAGGTGATGGCCTTCATTCCCACATTCCCGTATCCTCGAGCCCTGAGAAGATGTTAGAGGTGCCATTTCCAGGCAGGTTTTGGAAAGGATGTGAGGTCACCCAAAAGTGGCCAACCTAGCTGAGTCTATAGGGGCGAGACCAAGGACACTCGCCCTCCTGTGCCCATCCCAGCCCCCAGGAGTGTGCCTAGCCGTAGCAGGCTGCTCTTCGCCCTGCTTCACGCCCACAGATGGGCCTGCAATGGGCTGTTCATGCTCTTTGGACAGTGCATTCTGGAGAGGAACACCTCCACCCCTGCTTCCACCACCTGGGTAAGCGAGAGCAGAGTAGATGGATTTCGGAAAGCAGGTTCAGAACACCCACCTTCTGCAGCCAGGACCAGGCTCAGCTATGGCACGCGCAGTGGGACACAGACATGAGGAGGCCAGCCACAGCCCAGCCAGGTAGATGCAGAGACGTGTCCACAGGGACCTGAGTGGAATGGCTGCTTCGAGGGAGACCAACAGCAAGGGCCCCAGCTCCCGGAGTGCCATCCCCACCCCTCAGCACCCTCGGGGCCGCAGGCCTGGTTGGGGACGGTTCTTGGTGAGCTGGTTCTCTTGGCTCCTGGAGTACGTGATTCTGGGGAGGGTGTGAGTACTCGGGTCCCCCACACCTCCCAAGTCTGTGATTCAAAGATCCTGAAGGCTTCTGGCCAAGCAACAGCCCCGTGGGCAGAGGCTGCGGCTGCCACGTGGCCCACCCTCTGAGATCCAGACCTCAGATAGTCCATGCGTTCCTCTTGTCCTTCATTCCACCGGAGTCTGTCTCGTACCCACCCAGATTTCAGTGGAGTGAAGCTCAGGAGGCGTGGAACTGACAGCGGAGCCACCCGCAAGAGCAGGTCTGACTTGGAAAGGGAGAGGTTCAGTGAGAGGCATGAGAGAGCCAACACCGTGTGTGTGTGTGCCCGGCAGCACAGGGCACTGGGCCAGCGGTGGGCGGGGAAAGCACCGCCGATGGGGTCTGCCTGTTACTCCTAAAATGGACATGGGTGTTTTCTGTAACTCACAAAAATTAAAAGTTGCCTGTCTCTGTGACTCATGCTGGCCTTCTAAGTCACTTCCCCTTTGGGCTAAAACAGAGTTGTGGGCTTGAACAACTAACACAACTCCCCCCTCCAACCTCCTTGGGTTCTCCAGATAGGTGGCTGGAACTCAATTTGCAGTCAGCAAGGAACCCTACTGCCCTCAGCCTCCCCGCAGTGCCAGCAGGACCTGTAGAATGGGGTAAAAAAAACTCTTAAGATTTTTAAAACCCATTTATATTGTAATAAAATAAATGTAAATAAGATTTAAGTGAAGGCAGATTGAAGATATTTGAGACACTATACAAGATATATCTCATAGAGCACAGATGTAAATCCTGTAAAGGTTAATGCACTTAAACACATTTGACACATAAAAATGTCATGACCAACATTAATCATTTACCAATTGTAATTGCCTTTATATGGGTCTCTTCTCCCCAAGACACATGATTAAAACACCAGGCTTGGTGGAAATCTGGGAGGGAGGAAAAACAAATAATACTTCTCAGCTGTCAGGATCTATGATTTGCTTTGATAGATTTAGCATTGATTTCATCGGTTTTACCATCCTGTGTAAATTTCTTTTCTCTACCCACATCTCTTCTTTAAGGAAAGAAGTTTGTGGGGAGGAGGGTGGGCCCCTTAGTCCAAAGGAAGCCCCATCCAGTTACTGAGGAGATGCCCACTGCTTTCTGTGACTCGCCCCTTTCTCAGGTAAATGGGGGCTTCCCAGGTGGCGCTGCTGCTGCTGCTAAGTCGCTTAGTCGTGTCCGACTCTGTGCGACCCCATAGACGGCAGCCCACCAGGCTTTGTGGCGCTAGTGGTAAACAACTTGCCTGTCAGTGCAGGAGACATAAGAGACGCAGGTTCGATCCCTGGTCAGGAAGATCCCCTGAAGGATGGCATGGCAACCCACTCTAGCATTTTTGCCTGGAGAATCCCACGGACAGAGGAGCCTGGCGGGCCACAGCCCACGGGGTCACAAAGAGTTGGACACAACCGAAGTGGCAGCATTCACACACAGGTAAACGGGGGCTTGTCCAGGCAGCCAGTCTGCTAAAGCAGCAAAGTCTGAACAAGGCCTGGTTCTGCCCAGACTTCAGAAAAACCGTTGTTTGCCTCCAGAATGTGCTCCAGACGGTAAGTCAGTAGATGCCCCCTGGCCTGGCTGAGTGGTGTTTTCTCAGGGGGCTGCTGTCAGGGAGGCTCTGACTTTGCAGAGGGGTGCTTGCCACTTGGGTATCCGGGCCCCCTCCCCCAGTCAGTGACCTCTGAGGGGAGGGGACTCTTCACCTACCTCATCGCTCCCTGGGATTCTGCTCCTCAGGAATAACGAGCTCCCAGACTGGGGGCAGGAACCCAGAGGAATAAGCATTTCTTCAAAACATTTTCCTGCTTCAAATTCAAACAGATTCAAAACCTCTTCCCTGTCACCCTCACCCTTTCTGAGGTAGTGTTGTCTGAGGTCCACAGACAACAAAAGGGCCAGGAGGCCAAGCCGCAGGCAGTTTTTGAAAACGTGTTTACCCGTAAAATTACGCAGTGACCACGGGTGGGGACAGGGTCAGAGGACTCAAGGCTAATGGACCAGCAAATATCTTCCATTCAAGGCTCTGAAAGAAAAAGAGCACAAAGCCGGAGTGATGAGGCATTTTCATTTGCAGCTTGGTTTGAGCCCTACCACCTGCAATGCCTTTTAAAGGAAGAAAGATGGAGTGTGTGTGTGTGTGTGTGTGTGTGTGTGTGTGTGTGTGCACATGCACCGCCCAGAGGGTCAACTGTCACACACCGGCCAGGGCTCAGTGCTGTAGCTCTGTGTAAGGCACTACTGGCTTCCTACCACCCAAGCCCCACCCCAACACCATCTTTGATGCGGGGTCTGAACTGCCCCCACCACCGCCTGCCTGCCAGGGAAGCCGGTGTGTGCTGTGAACCTGCGTGAACCACCCCATCCATCTTCCTCGTCCACCCCCCACTATTTTATGTCTCGTATCTTCACTGCAAAGCATGGCTCGCCACAATACAGCACAGAGAAAATGATTCAATCAAAATTCCCTTGCAACAACAACAAATAATATTGCCCTGCTTGGTTTATTCATGATCTTTTATTGAGGTGAAAGGCAAATATCATTGAGCCAAACATGAACAGACAAATACTACAAGATGGGTAATTTCCTAGTCCGTGCTAATGGTATACACTGTAGATACAACCCAAGAGAAGTAAATTACAAGCCTATCAATAATACATCGCACTCGGGCTCCAGTTTCCCAGTTCACGAGAAAATGTGTATTGGCAGAGGACTCTCCAAATAGTAATAGCCGTGCATATAATGAGACGGAAGCTACACGCTCCCCTAGGATGGCAGTCTGGTCTTTATCAAGGTCCTTTATGGAAGAAATTCCCCACGTTGAAATATCCTAAAGCCAGGGCCAGGTGAGTTGTCTGGGTGAAGCTTCAATCTCAGAATAAGCCACAATCTGGGCCTCTGTTTGCCAGACGGCTCAGAGCCCTGCATCCGTTTGGATGCCTCGGGTCTACGGTAAAGGTCCAGGGTCTGTGGGGGTGACCTACGACAATGGCTAGAGGTCTCCAGATGACCCAACTGCAGGCGGCAGTGTCAGAGAGAGAAGTCACCTGGCTTCAGACCTCTCACGCTGACCCCAACCCTGACCCTGTGTGTGGCCCGCCAAAAGAAAGGAAGAAGGGAGGGAGGAGAAGGATAGTGGACAAGGAGCCAAGCACCTGCAAAAGATACGACATTTATTCTGCAACTTCAAATGTCCCCAGTTCCTAAAAGTCAGTGAATCCAAATTCCCTTCTTCCTCCCCGTTTGCTACCACACAAGGAAGCAAATGACAATTTTATTTGAAAGCAAGGAGGAACTTTCTGTCAAAGTAATACTACTATCACGGACAAGTTAGATTACTGTTCACAAGAGGGCTAGTCCGTGCTGCAGACACACGCCAACTCCTGTCCTTGACCTCCCCTGACTAAGGAAATAGTGAGGGCTCAGACCAGATAGGCCAATCAGGTCCGTACCTCCTTCATCTCTCTCTCTGTTTAAAATCAAACCTGAAGGAAAGAGCCCACAAAGGGATGAGAGCCTGTCAGTGACTCAGGCAAAACGAAAGCAGAGCAGCCAGCAGCCTCAAACTCAAGCTCAGAAATGGGAAGGGCTGACAGACACCAGTTCATTAGTGGAAATAAAAGCTACTTAAACTGCAGGGAACTGACAAGGCTTTCTGGAGAGAGACACTTGGGCATCAAAGAAAACCAGTGCAAAAGATTCCCTCTGTCTGGAGGCAAGGAGCAGTTTCCAGAAGGCCTGTCATAGTCTCCCCCCTCCTCCCGCAACGCCTCTGTGGTCAGTCGCTCAGTCGTGTCCGACTCCTTGAGACCCCATGGCCTGTAGCCCTCCAGGCTCCTCTCTCTGTCCACGGAATTTTCCAAGCAAGAATACGGGAGTGGGCTGCCACGTCCTCCTCCAGGGGATCCTCCTGACCCAGGGATCAAACTCGTGATTCCTGAACCTTTTGCATTGGAAGGTGGATCCTCCTCCACTGCATCGCCTGGGAAGCCCTCCATCCCTCTTCAATTCCTAAGCAGGCCATTTCTCCTTCATGCATTTCAGATAGCAGGGCTGGGTGGGACACCCGGTGGGGAACAGGGGAATTACACCCATCCTGGCTCTCAAGCATCTCTAGGTCTGGGGAGACTTGCACATCCTCTGAGATCGTGGGAAATAACAAGGCAAGCAGCTCCCCAGGGTATGTGGTACTGAAGTGGACTCTAAATATAATAGCAGTGGGGTAGACACCCACCTACACTTCTGCTATGTTCAACTGTATCAGGGAAGAATTTGGCTAGGAATAAATATAAGTAACTGGAATCTATAAACAAACATACACTATGATGTGCAATACAACTCCCTCATTATTTAAACTTCATTATTTAAAAAGTCATATTTAAAGGAGATATCATCCCAGAGGCCTCATCATGCTGAAGAGCTGGGAGAAGTTTCCCAAAAGATAATCGATGGATGAGAAACCCTCACCAAAGATAAACGAACATTGATTGCTCAAGCTAATACGATTTCTTATTTGCACACAAGTGCATTGCTTGACAGAGAAGGCGATGGCAGCCCACTCCAGTACTCTTGCCTGGAAAATCCCATGGACAGAGGAGCCCGGTGGGCTGCAGTCCATGGAGTTGCTAAGAGTTGGACACGACTGAGCGACTTCACTTTCCCTTTCCACTTTCATGCATTGGAGAAGGAAATGGCAATCCACTCCAATGTTCTTGCCTGGAGAATCCCAGGGACAGGTGAGCCTGGTGGGCTGCTGTCTATGGGGTCGCACAGAGTCAGACACGACTGAAGTGACTTAGCAGCAGCAGCAGCATTGCCTGGTAGCGGGCAGCAGTTTGCTAGTGTGTGAAGTAGTTAAGAGGGGTCAGATTAGATCCAGTGCCAATTTGATCTGGCCAGGGGACTTCAGGCCAGTCACTTAACCTCTCTAAGACCCAATTTCCCTATCTGTCAAGTGGAAATAATAGTAATAATGGCAAGTACTTACTCAGGGCCGGGCACTGTATGCTTGGTGTGTATTAAATCATTTAACGTTTCTAAGCATCTAATAAGTTATGATTGATATTTCAGTTTTTATCATCATAAAACTGAAACAGAGAGAAGGTAAGGGACTTGCCCAAAGCTGCCAGTCAGCGAGCAGCAGAGATGAGCTCCAAGCCAGGCTCCCTGGCCCTGACGTCCACCTACAGGATTCTATTTCTCTCTCCCATATCTTAGAGCTGGAGCGAAGATGAGTTAGGATAACACGTGCAAAGCCTTTAGCAAGTGCCCAGTAGAATCTAAAGAATCAAAATCAGTGTTTATTATTGTCATAACAAGACAATAATGATATCAAGACAAGTACCTTTGAGACGCTTACCCAGTGTTCACCAACCAGGAATAAGTGACTAGCCCATCTTTGCTGCCAGCAACCCAGTGCTGAGTTTCCTGTGCAATTTAGTCTCAACTATGATCCACCTCAGCTTCTAGAACATTTCTTTCTTCCTCCTATCACCTTCATTTTCGGGGAGTTTTCCCTTTTTAGCTTCCTATTCAGTGCACGTGTCATACCATAGGGACCTGGAGGATTTTTCTCTTTTGCAAAACAGGCGTGGCATAAATCAGAAGTAAGTAGCCATTTTTCCAGCTTAAGTGTCATTTCAAATTTTCACTCTATTTTTCCAAGGGCAAGTGCAAGGTACAAGGGAAGAAGAAACTGGTGAAGAGCTAATAAAGAAAAAAACGGTTTTAACTCCCAAGAAAGTGGAGCATTCCAGAGATGAATCAGAAAGAAATCAGGAAACAGCAAACAGACCATCAGCGAGGGGACTGCTACGGCTCTGAACTCAGTACCCGGAAGCCAGAGGCTGAGGTTTAAGGAGCGGCTTTGAGTAAAGAGACTGCAGGTCTAACGGAAAGCGTGCCATGTAGCCCTCGCCCCGCCAGGCAGCTGGGCCCCTTCCCCAAGGGTCTTCAGAGATGAGGTGGGGCTGTTTCGCCATTCGGACCCGACCTGTCGGGCGCTTGGCTCTCAGATCACTGCACCCCTCTAGGTTGCCATGTCCTTCTCCAGGGGATCTTCCCCAGACAGAGACTGAACCTGCATCTCCTGGGTCTCCTGCATTGTAGGCAGAGTCTTTACCCACTGAACCACCTGAGAAGCCCCTCAGAGGGCCCCGCTGACCTCAGAGGATGAGGGTCCTGGCTAGAGACTGCCTACCTGGTAGGTGCCAGTAGTGGGAAGGGGCTCACCTACAGCTGGACCAAGGACAGGCTAAGAGAGAAATGGAAATGTTTACAGAAGGAGTTCCTCCAGTCTCCCTACCTTCCCCCAGGTCATTTGCTTTCTAAGAAAGAGAGCCAGGAACAAAGAGAATGTCCCTTTTATAGCATAACCATATCAATTACATTTCATTGCTACACCGTTATGGCACATTGTGTTACAATCCAACGGTTAATGGCCTCACCTCAAAAGCCTCCTGCACTCCCCTTTGCCCTCCTGACAACCTGGCTTTCAGCTAAGTCAGTTTATCTACTGCAGTTTGGTCCACAGTCCTTCCTTCTTCAGTCAAGCCCAAGCCAATAATGGCAGCAACTTTCCTGGGCCCCTCCAAGAGGGCTCTATTAAACAGGCCCTGCGTCTTGGAGGTTAATTTTCAATGTTTCTGTGGATTAATAAGTCAGCAGTGCTTCGTTAACTTGAGTGTGTATACAAGTCACTGGGAATCTTGTCAAAATGATTCAGCAGATGCCGGGTAGGGTCTGAGAGTCTACATTTTTAACAAGCTCCCGGAATGCTGCTGTGGCACCAGGACTACACTTTGAGTAGCAAAGAGCCGGAGGGCTTGAGAGGCAAAGCCAGTTCCCTCCGCAACATGCCTGCCCTCGGTGCAGCAGAGGGCTAGGACCTCTTTTCCTTCTTCAGTCAAGCCCATGCCAATAATGGCAGCAACTTTCCTGGGCCCCTCCAAGAGGGCTCTATTAAACAGGCCCTGCGTCTTGGAGGTTAATTTTCAATGTTTCTGTGGATTAATAAGTCAGCAGTGCTTCGTTAACTTGAGTGTGTATACAAGTCACTGGGAATCTTGTCAAAATGATTCAGCAGATGCCGGGTAGGGTCTGAGAGTCTACATTTTTAACAAGCTCCCGGAATGCTGCTGTGGCACCAGGACTACACTTTGAGTAGCAAAGAGCCGGAGGGCTTGAGAGGCAAAGCCAGTTCCCTCCGCAACATGCCTGCCCTCGGTGCAGCAGAGGGCTAGGACCTCTGGTCTTTCTTTGAAGTCACTGGCACCTTAGCCACTCTGGGGAGATGTGAGAGGCACAGAGGGCAAGAGGGTGGTTCGGGCTTATCATGGCACTCCATGCTCTGACATGTGATGAGGAAGTCGGTGTCTCTTCTGGGCATAAGAATGGCCCACGTGATCCCAATGTGAAGAACTCACAGCAGTTCAGAATAGCAGTCACACCTCCAATGTCTAATACATGGGCTTCCCAGGTGGCGCTGGTGGTAAAGAACCTGCCTGCCAGTGGAGGAGGACATGCGTGGGGAAGATTCCTTGGAGGAGGGCATGGCAGCCCACTCCAGTATCGTTGCCTGGAGAATCCCATGGACAGAGGAGCCTGGTTGGCAGCAGTCCATAGGGTCGCGAAGAGTCAGACACGACTGGAGCGACTTAGCATGCAATGCCTAATACATAAGGTACCTTGTTAGAAATACAATTTTTGTGACTCAGGAACCACAAGGAAGCGATTTCAAGGATCTTGGCTGGTGACCACTGACCTGGAGCCGTGGGGATACTTGGCTGCCAGAAAACTTACAGCTAAACTTAGTGAGCAGTTTTGAAGATGGAGGAAGAGAGAATTCAGGTAACTTCCAAAGACCGAGACTCTTGGCCAGGCCTTGAACTGACCTAATCACCGGCCTCACAGACCAGTGTTACTTTCGTCAGGCTCCTCTCCTGCGGTGTTAAGAACCGTTGCTGACTAACCGTGTAGAATTATCAACACCCTGAACCTCAATGGCTCAATACAGGTTTTTTTTTTTTTTTTTGTAATATGGAGACCATAGAGCTGATAAAATTCAAAAATGAAATATTTAATATCATATATATTTATAAATGTATACCTATAATATTGAGCTATGTTCTCACTGTTTACTGGAGAAAATGATACCACAGATAAATGACCACTCTGAGCAGTACTGTGTTGGCTCATGAAGTTAATGACTGGGTGGAAAGAACTCAAGCTGAAGCAGGACAGATATGGGTTCAAATCCAGAGTCTGGGCTTCTCTGGTGGGTCAGATGGTAAAGAATCCACCTGCAGTGCAGGAGACCCGGGTTCAATCCGTGGGTCAGGAAGATCCCCTGGAGAAGGGAATGGCTACCCCACTCCAGTATTCTTGCCTGGAGAATCCCATGGATCGAGGAGCCTGGTGGGCTACAGTCCATGGGGTTGCAAAGAGTTGGACACGACTGAGCAACAAACACTTTCACACCAGCATCTGTGACCTTAATAAAATAGTAAACCTATCTGTGCTTCAACTGACAAAAAAAAATTACAAAGTAAATCATGTTCTTTATCCCTCAAGGTCATTGTAGGTACAAAAAACGCTCAGTGAATGATAAATAAGAATAGGACTATTTTTTTTAATCCCACTGGTTTTAAGTCACAGAGAGAGTGAAAGACAGCAGGACCAGGAGAGCTGGGGAGAAGCATCGAGGCCGCAGCCAGAGGAGATTAAAGACAGAAAAAGCAGGAGCCTGAAACCCACCAGGCAGAGAGGCACGTGTGGATCCCAAGGGCAAGTCAGATCCAGATGGATGGTGGAGGAGGACCTCGGCAGAGGGAGGACACAGCGGGACCAGTCATCAGAACAAAGTCGGGGTTCAGCAGCCCAGGCGCACTCAATATAGGGGTTCAGGAGCCCAAGAGAGACAGTGAGTCGGAAAGCCAGACCAGTGGTGGGAAAGAGACACGCCCACCCCTACAAGCACGCACAGGCGGCTAGGGGTTGACCTTGCTGGAGGCCAGTGTCTGGTCCAGTCAGGAGCCCCTCAGTGCTTTCCGTGAGGGCGTAGACAGCTCCAAGCCGGCAGACAAGGGCAGCTGAAAGGTTGTTATTGAATCACGACACCGGGATTCTTGGCCCCCAGAGGAGAAGAATTCAATCCGGGGCCAGAGACGAGGCTTGATTGCTCAGAGCTTTTGTGTAATAAAGTTTTATTAAAGTATAAAGGAGACAGAGAAAGCTTCTGACATAGGCATCAGAAGGGAGTAGAAAGAGTACCCCCCTGCTAGTCTTAGCAATGAGTTTATATATTCTCCAACTAATCCAAAGAAGGTCTGGAGGTTGTAAAGACCTCACCAGACCTACTCCCATAATTTACATTTTAAGATAACAGAATTAGCCAGAAGGTTTAATCCAGAGACTGCCCTCAGGCAGAATACATAATACATTGCTGTTATACAATCCTTGTAAAGAGAAGGTTTAATCCAGAGACTGTCCTCAGGCAGAATGCATTGTTGTTATATAAACCTAAGGAATGTAGAGAAAAAAGTTTGTCCTTTCTTCCTCCTTGAGAATTCCAGACCCCTCTCTCTTTGGGGACCCCTAGACTTCTTATCAACCTGCCTAGGAAATGACTCTCTCCCTCCTAAATTTATTAAGGACTACTTCCTCAGCCACCACCACTGGAGACTCAAGATATCACTGAATTACTGATCGGGGTTTTAAAGATAGGCACTTTATTTTATTTAAAGTCACTCAGTCCAGTCCGACTCTTTGTGACCCCATGGACTGCAGCCCACCAGGCTCCTCAGTCCATGGGATTCTCCAGGCAAGAATACTGGAGTGGGTTGCCATTTCCTTCTCCAGGGGATCTTCCCGACCCAGGGGAACCCAGGTCTCCTGCACTGCAGGCAGCCGCTATAACCTCTGAGCCACGTCATTTAAATTAACACACTATATGCAACATGTAACAATTACAGCATTATAATTAATCGGGACTTTTCCCAGTTTAACCATGAGCATCTCAAAGCACTGCCTGTTTTATCTTCACATTCTTGGTGCCAACGAAGGCAATGGCACCCCACTCCAGTACTCTTGCCTGGAAAATCCTAAGGATGGAGGAGGCTGGTAGGCTGCAGTACATGGGGTCGCTAAGAGTCGGATAGGACTGAACGACTTCACTTTCACTTTTCACTTTCATGCATTAGAGAAGGAAATGGCAACCTACTCTAGTGTTCTTGCCTGGAGAATCCCAAGGACGGGGGGTGGGCTGCCGTCTATGGGGTCGCACAGAGTCGGACACAACTGAATCGACTTAGCAGCTTGGTGCCAAATGCCAAGAAGCTTGAGTGCTAAACATATATATCCATTTCTAACGAGTAACCTGTTACAACATCACCTGTTCAGGGAAGCTTTTCAGTTAGTTTACATTCTTGGCTTTTGGCCGTTTGGTGACCTTTTAGCTTTAAAAAGGGAACAGTTTCTACTGCAAACCAGTATTGGGCTTCCGTGGGTTTTTCTCAGGTGGTTTTATTTTATTTTACTTTTCCCTATAACAACTGCTACGTATTTTGATACCAGGAGTTCTTTTCTCTGAGGAACTCCTTCACAGCGCTAGGTGACCGTGACACTTTTCATCCGCTGGGCCAAGGGGCCGGACCGGCGCGGACGGTCATCCCGCTGACGTCACCCCGCAGCCTGCCGCTGACCTGACGCTCGGGAATGACGTCAGGCCCCTGCGGGTCCAGGCTCTCTTTAGCGCCATGCTGGGCGCTGGCGGCGCGAGACTCGTGCGGGGCCTGCAGGCTGGGACGCAGGCATGGCTGTGGGGCGCGCGCGGCCGCTCCCTGGCCCTGGTGCACGCGGCCCGCGGGCTCCACGCGGCGAACTGGCAGCCCGCGGCCGGGCGGGGGCCGCGCGGGCGTCCTCTGAGCCTGTCGGCAGCCGCGGTCGTGAACTCGGCGCCCCGCCCTCTGCAGCCCTACCTGCGCCTCATGCGGTTGGACAAGCCGATAGGTGAGTGCGGACCGACGCGGCGGTCCGGGGGCTGTGGGCGTCATGGAAATGAAGCCCGAAAGCCGCGGCTTGGCCTCCAGGTGCTCGTTACCCTCGAGAAGCCCGAACAGGGCGATCTCCGAAGTGCCCGGCCGGCTGTCACCCGCTCCCTGAATCCTGAGCCCCTGAGCGGGGCAGAAACTCCGCTCATCCCACAGACCGTGTTTGTAAGTTGTGATTCGAGCGGAAATTCCGTGCCCGCATCCCTGCATTTGCGCAGATTTACAGTGTGCAAGCGGAGAAGGCGATGGCACCCCACTCGAGTACTCTTGCCTGGAAAAATGCCGTGGATGGAGGAGCCTGCTAGGCTGCAGTCCATGCGGTCTCGAGGAGTCGGACACGACTGAGCGACTTCACTTTCACTTTTCCCTTTCATGCATTGGAGAAGGAAATGACAACCCACTCCAGTGTTCTTGCCTGGAGAATCCCAGGGACGGGGGAGCCTGGTGGGCTTCCGTCTATGGGGTCTCACAGAGTCGGGCACGGCTGAAGCGACTTAGCAGTAGCACAGTGTGCAAGCATTTCCTCATTCATTATGTTTCATCTTTCCCATAATGCTGCAAGGCCCCCAAAGCAAATGCAGAGGAAACCGAGGCTCTCTGGAGAGCCAGACCGGATGATGCTGAGTTTCTTAGCTCTTTGCCCTGCACTGTTGGTAGCACAAAGATTTAATTCATTCGAATGCTGCAGGCATTGCACTTGTCTACTACTTAGCTCAGGGTCGCCTCCTAAGGGAGGACTTCCTTGACTTTTCTGTGTAACATATTCACCTTTCACTGCAGTCTCTCTTTACCTCTCATTTTTCTTCATAACCTTCGCTGCTAGCTTTATGCATTTATTGATTGATACACTTTTCCAATACAGCATAAACTCCACTTTTATGGGACTTTTATTTCTAGTGTCCAGAAGACTCTGGCAGTAATATTGAAAGATTGAAGTCCTACTGCATCGCCTAGCCTTAGGGATAGAAAGAGCTGTGGCAACTTGGTCCTTTCAGAGAACCCCAAGTCTGGTTAAAAAAAAAAAAGAAAAAAAAATTGGGTGAGTTGGGAAAGTATGGGCTCAAATATATATAAGTGATACAGATAGTAAGTACAGCAGGAAAAGAGTAATTATTGTGAATGTTCATTGCTGGAAAAATTGAGAAGAAAGTCTTCCTCAAAGCAGTGGTCCCCAACATATTTGGCATCAGGGACTGGTTTCAAGAAAGACAGTTTTTCCCAGTGTTGGGGGTTGTCATGGAGTGACATGGTTTTGGGATGATTCAAGTGCATTTTGGGTTCTCTGGTGGCTCAGCTGGTAAAGAATCCACCTGCAATGTGGGGACCTGGGTTTGATCCCTGGATTGGGAAGATCCCCTGGAGAAGGGAAGGGCTACCCACTCCAGTATTCTGGCCTGGAGAATTCCACGGGCTATTTAGTCTATGGGGTCGCAGAGAGGTAGACACAACTGAGCGACTTTCGCTTCACTTTTCAAGTGCATTGCATTTATTGTGCACTTTATTTCTATTATTATGACATCAGCTTCACCTCAGATCATCAGGCATTAGATCTTAGAGATTAGGGACCCCTGCCTCAAAGGACAGGTAGATTTTGCAGAGGAGGAAAGAGTTCCTCATTGGTGGCAGAACTATTTTTGCAAAGACTCAAGGGTAGAGTGTTGGTACATTAAGGATATAAGCTCATCTGGAACCCCAGTTGAACATAGAAAATAGTGGGCATCAAGGCTGGATAAGAGCTGGACAGAATAAGAATGGACAGAGGGGAAGGTGGGGTGGAGGCTGAACTTCAGGTAATCTGGCTGACGGCATGTACCATTGCAGTGGATGTTCAGTCGCTCAGTCATGTCCAACTCTTTGTGACCCCATGAACCGCAGCACAACAGACCTTCCTGTCCATCACCAACTCATGCAATCCACCCAAACCCATGTCCATTGAGTCAGTGATGCCATCCAACCATCTCATCCTCTGTCATCCCCTTCTCCTCCTGCCTTCAATCTTTCCCAGCATCAAGGTCTTTTCCAGTGAGTCAGCTCTTCACATCAGATGGCCAAAGTATTGGAATTTCAGCTTCAACATCAGTCCTCCCAATGAATATTCACGACTGATTTCCTTTAGGATGGACTGGTTGGATCTCCTTGCAGTCCAAGGGACTCTCAAGAGTCTTCTCCAACACCACAATTCAAAAGCGTCAATTCTTCGGCGCCCATCTTTCTTTATAGTCCAACTCTCACATCCATACATGACCACTGGAAAAACCATATCCTTGATTAGAAGGACCTTTGTTGGCAAAGTGATGTCTCAGCTTTTGAATATGCTATCTAGGTCATAACTTTCCTTCCAAGGAGTAAGCGTCTTTTAATTTCATGGCTGCAGTTACCATCTGCAATGATCTTGGAGCCCAGAAAAATAAAGTCAGCCACTGTTTCCCCATATATTTGCTATGACGTGATGGGACTGCATACCATGATCTTAGTTTTCTGAATGTTGAGCTTTAAGCCAACTTTTTCTTTTTTTCTTTTTTTTTAAGCAGTGGATGGTAAATACATTCAAATGCCTAGTATAGTTCCTTCACCCTTGCTTAGCTAAGACCCCCAAATTAGGCCTTGTTTTTGGTATTCTAAATTTATGCACTACCAACTTGAGATCAGAGAACTAAGAATTTATAACAATCAGCAGTTAAAGTGAAAAAGTCAATTAAATGGTAGGCACAGTGCTGTCATTATGACCCATGGCATTTGGGGCCAGATTCAAGTTAATACGCATAAAATTTTAAGCCTAATTCTAACCTGAAGCCTAATTGTTGTTATTCTATTGTTGTGATATGTGTCACAGAGCCGTACGTAGTGTAGGCTTATGGGCATCTAGTATCAGCAACTGCTCTAAGTCCCATTTCCATAAATCTCTGGCTTCTCCCTTAGAGGCTCAACCACATTATAAGAGACTATAAAGAGTTTATATATGAGTAAAACTCTAGAGCCAGACTTCTTTTTTGAATCTTCACTCTGCTCACTTGAGAGACCTCTGGTAAGTTACTCTACCCCTCTGAGCCTTCATGTCTCATCTGTAAAATGAGGATACTAAGAATACTGACTTTGTAAAGTTGTCATGAGAATTTGTTAACAGGTGTCAAGTCCTTAGAACAGTGCTTGACATAATAAATGCACGAGAATGTTAGCCGTTACCTGAGAAATTGGAATTGGAGAAGATTGGGTAAATAGTATTAAGTGTGTTAGGAGGACACCTGCCTGCTTGCTTTGGCTCTAAATAAGATGACTAGGACTTTTCAGACAACCTATTAACAGTCTCAGGACTGTGCTGTGTGCTAAGTCGCTTCAGTCGTGTCAGCCTTTTTTCGAACCTGTAGACTGTAGCCCGCTAGGCTCCTCTGTCCATGGGATTCTCCAGGCAAGAATACTGGAGTGGGTTGCCATGCCCTCTTGCAGGGGATCTTCCTGACTCCGGGGTTGAACCCAGATCTCTTTCGTCTCCTGCGTTGGCAGGCAGGTTCTTTACCACTAGCCCCGCCTGGGCACTCTCAGTACTATTAGAATTCATTCGGCAAGCATCGTTTTGAGCCCCTACTGTATGCCAGGAATAATAAGCTGACAGTAGTAGAATTCCAGATTTGGTTTTTCTTTGCTTAAACTCTTCTTTGTGGGTATTGTGTGTGTGGTTTATAACTTTATTTATTTTTGGCCGTGCTGGGTCTCGGTTGCTGCATGGGTTTTTCTCTAGTTGCAGCGAGCAGGGGCTTCTCTCTAGTTGGGGTGCGTGGGCTTCTCACTGTGGTGGCTTCTCATGGCAGAGCACATGCTCTGGGCCCACGGACTTCAGCAGCTGCGGCCCATGGGCTCAGAAGCGGGCGTTCTTGGACTCTAGCGCATAGGGTCAGTAGTTGTGGCGCACAGGCTTAGTTGCTCTGTGGCATTGTGAGATCTTCCTGGATTAGGGGTCGAACCCGTGTCTCCTACATTGGTTGGTGGATTCTTTACCACTGAGCCACCAGGGAAGCCCCTATGTGTGATGTTTTAATTTGCTGAAGTTTGCTGTTGTTAAAAGTGGGTTTCACTGTTTTTCCGAAAGGATTTCAACTTCCTACAACCATGTCACAGACTATGTAATATTTCAGGAAGTTTCAGCAGGTGGCGCTCTCTCCACTAAATTGGGGTGTGACTGGTTTTGCTGCATTTATGGCTGTTGGGGTTGTCTTGAAGATGGTATCTGTTAGTACATGAATCTTAGACTCGGTTTATACAAGCTCCTGATCCACTCATCACCTTTCAGAATGCTTGCTCAATTTGTAATTTCCCGGAGAGTTGTTACTTTTTTTTTTTTTTTAATTTTATTGTGGTAAAAGTCACATAACATAAATCGTACTCTTTTTAACGATATTTAACTGTACAGTTCAATGGGACTAAGTAAATTCACATTGTTGTGCAAGAGTTTTTACTTTTTATGTAATGAATATATCTTTCTAAAACCTATTTGTATTCTCACTGTCTTTCTTCATGGGAGAGAACAGAATGAAAATATCATGTTGATAATCAGTCACAAAAGTGTCATAGGGAAGACAAAAACATGTTGCTGAGTATCAGGAGGGCAAAAGAAAAATAATTCATGGTTATGTAGAGATTTATATATCCAGAGTGATAGTCTGGAGGCAAACTGCCTGGATTTGAATTCCAACTGCCTTGTTTTGTCTATGTTGTTGTTCAGTCACTAAGTTGTGTTGGCCTGTTTTTGACCCCGTGGACTGCAGCTCACCAGACTCCCCTGTCCTTCACTATCTGCCAGAGTTTTCTCAGATTCATGTCCATTGAGTTGTGATGCTATCTATCATCCTCTGCCGCCCCCCTTCTCCTTTTGCCTTTAATCTTTCTCAGCTTCAGTCCTTTCAATGAATATTCAAGGTTGATTTCCTTTAGGACTGACTAGTTTGATATCCTTGCAGTCCAAGAGACTCTCAGGAGTCTTCTCCAACATCACAGTTCTTCAGTGCTTGCCTTCTTTATGGTCTAACTCTCACACCCTTAAATGACTACTGGAAAAACCATAGCTTTGACTCTACGGACGAATGTCAGCAAGTGTTGTCTCTGCTTTTTAATGTGCTGCCTAGAAGGCGATGGCACCCCACTCCGGTACTCTTGCCTGGAAAATCTCATGGATGGAGGAGCCTGGTGGGCTGCAGTCCATGGGGTCACGAAGAGTCGGACACGACTGAGCAACTTCACTTTCACTTTTATGCATTGGAGAAGGAAATGGCAACCCACTCCAATGTTCTTGCCTTGAGAATCACAGGGGCGGCGGAGCCTGGTGGGCTGCTGTCTATGGGGATGCACAGAGTTGGACACGACTGAAGTGACTTAGCAGCAGCAGCCACAGGGGCTCAGAAGGTAAGGAGTCTGCTTGCAGTACAGGAGACCTGGGTTCAATCCCTGGGTCGGAAAGATTCCCCTGGAGAAGGGAATGGCAACCCACTCTGATATTCTTGGCTGGAGAATTTTCATGGACAGAGGAGCCTGGCGCGCTACAGTCCATGGAGTCACAGAGAGTCAGACATGACTGAGCGACTGACTCTTTCACTTTCAGGTTTGGCTAGGTTTGTCTGTGTGGCCTCGGGCAAATTATTTTCTCAATGCTTCAGTTTCTGTGTTTGTTAAGTAAATATAATAGCCTACCGCATATGTTTATTGTGAGAATCAAAAGTATTAGATGACAGCACCTGTCGCAGGTAAACACTGAATGTGTAATTGTTTTCCATTATCACTGTCATTAGCATTGTCGTAACAACTCTATGAGGTAGATGTTCTTTCCCCTCTTTTGCAGATAAGAAAGACTGAACGTTCAAATTTAATATACTTGAGTGTCTGGTATCACTTGCTAGGAGCAGACACTAGAACCTTCATTACAGAAACCTTCCTCATCTGTAGGAGTACCCTACAGCTTCCCATCAGTGCACGCGGGACCTGTAACACAGACTTAAGGCCAAGGAAATCTTGACACCAACATGAAATGCTATAGGTGGTTACACATCTTTGTCTTTAGAATTCTTCTTTAAGTGAAACCTTCAGTTCTTATTGCATCAGGAAAATGCCTGTGAAGTAGTGGCCTTTCTTTTCTATCAGAACAGGTTCAGCTAGCCACCTCTGTCCCTCTGAACTCTACTGGTAGGTGCAGGGGAAAGGAAGTTCTGAAACCCACTGTGTATTGCTTAACCTCTCTGTGCATCTGTTTCCTCACCTGTGAAATGGGAGCAAAACAGTGCCTGCGTTATAAGGGTGTCTTTGACGATTAAATGAGTCTGTATGGAGACAGCATCAGGAGCACTGCCTGACACCACAAACGTTTACTGAATGTTGTTGTTGTTACTGTTTAAGATGGGACACACTGAATGTGAGTCTATCCAGGACAACCTAAATTCAGCTCTAGACTGGTCCTTCCTGTGTTTTAGCCTCTCTTTGCCTTGTCTTTTCTGCAGTGTGTGTTTATATTATATCCGTTTTGGAAAAGCTTTCCTGATTTTTCCCTGCTCCGTCCCCAGTTAACTTGGGTGGCACTGTCTTACACCTTTGTAGGATCCTGTACTTACCCTGTTGTTGAATTGGTCTATTTTATAGTTATTGTTTGCTTAACTGAGTTTCTCCCTTTTGATTTACAAGCTGTATGAAGGGAGGAACCATCTCTCTCTTAGTCACCATTGTATTCAGAATTCTTGGAACATCTCTGGTACAAAGATGCACTTTATAAATATTTGCAGATGAATAAAGCTTGAATTTAATGAGGCTTAAACATGATCCTAAGGACTTTGTCATCTGACCATTTTCGTGCAGTAACTGATTTCTTGAGCCACATGTCCTGTTTCACTTTTTGAGGAGGAAGAAATTATCCTCCACCCTTCTAAGTCTAAGAATTAAGTTGACATGAGACACATTAATAGGAGATAATCAAACAAAAGTTTAATTGTATGAATGCTGGAGAGAGACCCAAGAAGATTGAGCAACTCACCGAAATGGTCAAAATATCCTCGTCTTAATACCATCTTCAGCTAAAGACATGGCAGGATATTGCGGGTAGTAGTTTGGAACCTCAAAGGGGTCTGGAGGAGGATAATTCACTGGAGATAGAAAAGCAAATGTTTAATAAACAGTTATCTCTGGTCTCCAGGTCCTACCAAGTTTCCCACAGTACACCTAGCCCATATTTTTTGGCAGTTATCTGATGATAGCACTATTCTATAACAAGAAAACTTCCTCAATCTTCTATTTCTTAAAGGTAATCAGGCTAAATTAATCCTCATGCCAGAGGGACACATTTGAGGGATTGAGGTATGTTGGGGCGGGGGGAGGGGGGGTGTTGTATTCTTATATTTCTCAATAGGAAAGGAAAGCTTAGAACTTACCTAATAGGCACTATATCCAAACAGTCATTGAAAGATTTTTCTTTTGAAAATAGGATATCTATTCTTTGGAAAATTGGATATCTACTAAAGTTCCTATGTGAAATCTCCATCCCTACAGTCTCCTTGGTTTTAGCTTAATTTCATCTAGTTTAGGAGCTGAGTACCAGAACTACTCACATTTGTGCATGTATTGTTCTAGCGAAACATTATTTTTAAAAAGTAGGTTAATCTCTCTCTCCCCAAGTCATTTTATTATATTGTATTAACAATAATTTATTATATTGTATTAACAATAATAAATAGTTTTATTCACTTTTTTGAGCAGGTAATCCACGCATATAATAATGCATATGACATGATTCAAAAAGTACAAGGGTGTATGTCAAGTGAAAACTAAGTCTTCCTCTCCTTTTTCTGTACCAGTTCTCTTCCCTGAAAGCAGTTGTTAGTATCAGCTTCTAATTTGTGCTTCCTGGCATAGTTTATGAACATACATTCAAGTGTATCTATTTGTTTAATGTGTGTATACATGTGCCTATATATACATGTACACACACATATATAGTAAAAATTCTCAGCTTGTCCTCCATAGGATCCTTGGTAACCTCATCAGAAATACATGAGTATCCAAATTCCCAGAGTATGTCAGACTTTGGTTTTTGTCAACCTGATAGGTGAAAAATATTACCTCAATGTAATTTTGATGTGTGTTTATCAGGTTGAGTATCTTCATTGGTATAAAAGTCATTTGCATTTTCCATTATGTTTTTTGTCCATTTTTTTCAGCTGGGCTGTGGATGTCTCTCCAGTTTCTGGGAACCCTCCATATTAGGGAGAAGAGTCCTCTGTGACATGAGTTTCAATCCCAGTTTTGTCGAGTGGTTTTGACTTTGTGTTCCTTCTTTTGGCTGCAGCGTTCAAGCAAATGAACGCAGTTAACTAACTTGAACCTGTACCCTGTTTTGTCTCTTTATTTTTGCTCAGGAACCTGGCTGCTGTTCTGCCGTGTACTTGGAGCATCGGTCTGGCAGCAGACCCAGGTTGTCTCCCAGACTGGTACATGTTATCTCTGTTTGGCACTGGAGCTGTTCTGATGCGTGGAGCTGGCTGTACTATTAACGACATGTGGGACCAGGACTATGATAAAAAGGTAGATTTGTCCCAGAAAGGCACAGGGGCTCCTCCCAGTTCTGCAGAGTAAGACCGTGGCCTGCCTTTTGAATGCCACATAAAGGGACAGGATCACTTAGTGTCCTCACTGAAATAACAGGTCCTCTGAATAGCTGGTGTTATAAAATGCAGAGAGCTGCCTTTCTTAACTCAGGAGCAGCTGTGGGGGCCATGTGCACTTCCTTTTTACAGCGTGAATTCAAACTTGGAAGGCCAGAGTAAGGATATTGGAAGTGAAAGTGAAACTTCCTGAAACCAGGGGTGCCTGAAAGAACTGTCAGCCCTTCCTTTGAAAACTTTTGGGACCATAACTATTCTTGTGTAAATCAAACTTTAATTTAAATGAACCAAGGCAGCCCGACTAGCATTTGCAAAACATAATTTCATCTTTTTTTTTCTCCTTAGAAAAAACAATACATGTTTACTCTGAAACACTCAATACAAAAAATAGAAAGGATAGAAAATGCCAGTCCTCCTTATCCACCTTCCCCAAACCCCCAGAGAAAACTTCATTTAAAACTTGATACATTATATTCATTTTCCCAAGGGAAAGGTCCATTTTGTTTGCCTTTTATTCCAGCAGCCATACTATAACAAGTACAAGCTCATTAAATGCTTGAGTAAATAATCAAATAAGTATTCAATTTGTAAGAAATCCAGGATGAATTATATAAAGTAAATAATCATATAACACATAAAGTGAATAATCTTCTGGGGTTTGCCTTTCCTATAAATCTGAGTTTTCCTTAAGCACACTTATAATGATTTATAAGCGACTCAGTTCAGTCACTTAGTCGTGTCTGACTCTTTGCGACCCCATGAATTGTAGCACACCAGGCCTCCCTGTCCATCACCAACTCCCAGAGTTCACTCAGACTCACGTCCATTGAGTCAGTGATGCCATCCAGCCATCTCATCCTCTGTCATCCCCTTCTCCTCCTGCCTAGGCAGCATCGGAGTCTTTTCCAGTGAGTCAACTCTTCACATGAGGTGGCCAGAGTATTGGAGTTTCAGCTTTAGCATCATTCCTTCCTAAGAACACCCAGGACTGATCTCCTTTAGAATGGACTGGTGGATCTCCTTACAGTTCAAGGGATTCTCAGGAGTCTTCTCTAACACCACAGTTCAAAAGCCTCAATTCTTTGGCGCTCAGCTTTCTTCACAGTCCAACTCTCTCATCCATACATGACCACAGGAAAAACCATAGCCTTGACTAGATGGACCTTTGTTGGCAAAGTAATGTCTCTGCTTTTTAATATGCTATCTAGGTTTAATATGCTAGATTTTTAGTTCACATTAGTATATTTTTTAATACAAAAATATTTATCAAGTACCTACTGTGAATGAGACCCAGTGACAGATTCTGGGATTGCATGGATGAAAGATAACATTGCTGACTTCAGTTTAGTACTGTTAGCTATCAAGAGATAGTGTCCACAAAGAAACTTACTGAAGACCACCTACCTTACCTTAGCATCATGGACGGAGTTAGAGAGACTTTTTCAGGTAGGGTAAGGTGACCTTCAAACTAGGACAGAATAAGATGCCAAAAATAAAGGCTGGGCTGGAAGGTGAAGGTCATCCTAGGTAGAGGGAATAGCGGATCCAGAGGCATGGCTGTGAGCTAAAGTCTGTGATGCTTGATGACTGCAACTGTAGGTTTGTGTGTGTGGCTGGAGGGTAGAACAGTGGCAGAGAGTCACGTGATCCACAGTAAAGTCATCTCTATGTCTCGCTGACCCAGTTGGGATGCCTTGATCCATGCCAAGCAATGCATACTTTCTTAATTTGGGAGGTCATTTTTCATTCTGAATAACCATATGAATGAGGATATACTAGTGTATATCCCTGCAGAATAATTATTGAACACATTTAGAGCAGCTTGGTGTCAGTTTCCTGATTGTGATAATGTAAAGTTTTACAGAATATTCCGCTTAGAGGCAACTGGATAATGAATACAAAGGGTTTCTATATTTCTTAAAATACAGAGATTTTTTTAATCGCATATTAATCCACAAATTATCTCCAAAAGTTTAATTAAAAATTTAATTTAAAAATTTAATTTAAAGTAACATAATCAAACCGACCAACTTTTTCTACTTCTAAAATAGAGCCATTTTAGTTTTCTCTTAAGTGAATTTTTTTCTCCCTAGATAAAAGGGAACTGATTAGATATCTTACATCTCCCCCATGCCTTTTTCACTGACTAGAAGAATCCAGAGTCTGTGTTGACATACAGCAGAGACTTAAGTGAGTGTTTTATAGCTGTGGTTTTGCTAACATGAATTTTTAAATGGTTTGAGCATCTCTTTGAGGGAGTGGGTTGAAAAGCTTGGTCAAATTGTAATGCTTACCTTACAGTTTCTTAAAAGCTGTATTTCCATGAGTATATGTTTATGGCTGAAGGTTTTGTTTAATATGTGTGTGTGTTAGTTGCTTAGTTGTGTCTGACCCTTTGTGACCCCATAGGCTGTAGCTCACCAGGCTCCTCTGTCTATGGAGTTCTCTAGTCAAGAATACTGCAGTGGGTTGCCATTTCCCTCTCCATCTGGTTAATATAGTAGATGACTAAGTAAATTGCTGATACAATAAATGATAAGTGAATTGCTATTAGGTTATATGTACTAAATGTGTTTTGTTGATAAGGTATGTAGTCTGCTTGTCATGTGATAAACATTATGTCCCAAAATCTCAGTGCACAGGTGTTAATGATTTGGTTTTGTCAGCTGTGAGCATTCTAGTTTCATAAAAACCACATAGAATGTGTTTTTTGATTATCATGTTACATCATCTTTAGTCTTTGGATGGGTGCTTTGTTTTCAGATCTCACATTTAGCCAGGCGGTTTCCCTCATCCTGAAGGGGCAGCGTAATCTTGTGATTAGTACCGTGCTTGGTGGGACTGGACTGACTGTGCCACTGTCATGTCTGTGACCTTGGGGAGTTCCTGAACCTCTCTGTCTCAGTTTCCCAAAACTTAGAAGTGGCAAGAACTTCAAGTGGCTAAAAACGGTCATTAAAAGGGTTCAACAATGCGATGCGTATATAACTCTTAGATTAAGTAGCATACTGTAACACTCAAATACTGGCAGGAATAAGCATAATATCCTAAGTCAAATATAAGAACATAAATATTATTATTACTTGAAACTACAAATCGAGGGTAAAATATTCAGTTCTGGCACTGAGCAAGAAGAATCATTACAGTTTCTGACAAACTATTTCATTGCAGTGAGGCATGCTCTAAGTCTGGTCGGCACAACTTTTTCTAAGGGCAGATAGTAAATATTTCAGCTTTGTGGGTCGTGTAGTCTTTGCTGTAACTACTGCATTCTATTGCAGCATGACAGCAGACACAGTATGTAAGGAAATGGGCATGTCACTGATTCAATAAAATTGTATTTGTGGACACTGAAATTTGAATTTCAGCCTACGTGCATGTGGCACAATACTTTACTCTTTCTCTGATTTACTTTTAATCACCCAAAAAAGTAAAAGCCTTTCTTAGCTCCTGGTGCCATATAAAAGCAGAAGGCTGAATGTGGTTCACAGGCCATAGTTTGCTAAACTCTTGATATAAGTCATATAAAATTATATTAATTATAGTTAATATTTATGGCATCAGACATTGGCACTGTGAAGTGGGTACTATTATTACCTTTCCTTCTCTTTCTCTTTTTCCTTTAGTAAGTAACCTAAACCTGTGGGAGGTCAAGTAATTTGCCAGAATTCACAGAGCTAATAACTGATGGAATTGGATTCAAAGTTAGGCTCTCTGATACCAGATCCTGAGTTCTCAACTTCCAGCAGTGCTGAAAATTTTGGTTATGCTGTTTATTTGTGGTTGCTGCTGCTGCTGCTAAGTCACTTCAGTCGTGTCCAACTCTGTGCGACCCCGCAGACAGCAGCCACCAGGCTCTGCTGTCCCTGGGATTCTCCAGGCAAGAACACTGGAGTGGGTTGCCATTTCCTTCTCCAATGCATGAAAGTGAAAAGTGAACGTGATTTCGCTCAGTTGTGTCCGACTCTTAGCTACCCCATGGACTGCAGCCCATCAGGCTCCTCTTGAGTTTAGAATAATCACAAAATTTCAAACCCTGGCTCCCTGCATTGGAAATTTGAAGTCTTAGCCTCTGGACCACCACTGAAGTCCCATTCCCACTTTCAGACTCACATAATCTGTCTTCTTTCTTCATATCTGACGTCTGTTGGAGTGCTCACATGATAGCACCCTTATCTGACATGCTGTGCAGTTTCCCTTCCTGACAGTCCCGTTAATTTTGTCCCTCCTTGCTCTGTGGAAATTGAGCATATACTTGCTAAGCTGGGTAGCTAAATAGTTAGATCGGGAAGTTGTTCTGTTATGTTTGTAGGATGGGCGACAGAAAGAGGAATGAATGGTGAGACTTTTCAGTTCTTTTCAAAGCTGTTTTAAATAGGAGCTTTGATTCTGGGCAGTACTTCCAGTGTTCACTTTCTATTCATGTATCTGTTTAGTGGGTACCGTGGACCAGTCTCTTGAGTCAATGTTTAAGTAAATAATTGAGTTATTTCTCAACGCTAAGTGATTTATTTTATGTGTTAAGGTTACAAGAACAGCAAGTCGCCCAATAGCTGCTGGAGACATTTCAACTTTTCAATCCTTTGTTTTTCTTGGGGGACAGCTGACCTTGGCCCTGGGCATTCTTCTGTGTCTGAATTACTACAGGTACAGTAAATGTGTTTTTCATAATCATGCATAAAATCTCTCATTTGGTACAGAAGTAGATATAAGATAGAATCAAAATACCTGAATCACAAAGTTGTTTATTACCTAATCAAGCATCTGTAAAGTTAACAATCTAAGTAAATCACCCCATGTTGTATAAAGTCAGGAATGCTTTTGGCCAAAGGAATGATGAGACAGCAATTTCATTTATTTTTCCCTGGTAGCTCTGATGGTAAAGCGTCTGCCTACAATGCAGAAGACTGGGGTTCAATCCCTGGGTCAGGAAGATCCTCTGGAGAAGGAAGTGGCAACCCACTCCAGTTCTCTTGCCTGGAAAATCCCATGGACAGAGGAGTGTGGTAGGCTGCAGTCCCTGGGGTCCCAAAGAGTCGGACGAAACTGAGCGACGTCACTTGCTCACTCGCTCACACCGCCGCCGGGACTTGTGCTGTGTGTTCCCTCAAGGACTCAAGCACTTTCCTAGGTTTTATAGGTGCATGCATGGGAGTGTGTGTATCAACCCATCTGTGTAATTTTCCCTGTCCACGTAGTGTCTCTGAAGTGGTAGGGGCAGGAGAGGCAGGAATGATTGTACTCACTTTGCAAAAAAAAGGTCTTTCCCAGAGTCGTATTCCTAATCAGCGACAGAAGAAAAAAGGAGTCATTTGTGAACCTCTTAGACACAGACAGAATTAAACTTTTGTGTGTCAGATGGCTGCTTACTACATAGTGCTTCAGTTCAGTTCAGTTCAGTTGCTCAGTTGTGTCCGACTCTCTGTGACCCCATGAATCGCAGCACGCCAGGCCTCCCTGTTCATTACCGTCTCCCGGAGTTCACTCAGACTCAACGTCCATCGAGTCTGTGATGCCATCCAGCCATCTCATCCTCTGTCGTCCCCTTCTCCTCCTGCCCCCAATCCCTCCCAGCATCAGAGTCTTTTCCAGTGAGTCAACTCTTCGCATGAGGTGGCCAAAGTACTGGAGCTTCAGCTTTAGCATCAGTCCTTCCAAAGAAATCCCAAGGCTGATCTCCTTCAGAATGGACTGGTTGGATCTCCTTGCAGTCCAAGGGACTCTCAAGAGTCTTCTCCAACACCATAGTTCAAAAGCATCAATTCTTCGGTGCTTAGCCTTCTTCACAGTCCAACTCTCACATCCATACATGACCACAGGAAAAGCCATAGCCTTGACTAGATGGACCTTAGTCGGCAAAGTAATGTCTCTGCTTTTGAATATGC
>SJYC01006157.1:0-32339 GCA_006408675.1 Madoqua kirkii
ATCTTCCCAACCCAGGGATTGAACCTGGGTCTCCTACCTTGTAGGCAGATGTTTTACCATCTGAGCTACCAGGGAAGTCTAATACATGAAAGCAATATATGTGTTAGCTATTCTTATTTTGTTTGGTTGTTTATAACACGGAAGGTATTTTAAGTTATTTTTGAGTGGAGGATAATTGCATTACAATGTTGTGTTCAGTTCAGTTCAGTCGCTCAGTCGTGTCTGACTCTCTGTGACCTCATGAATCACAGCACGCCAGGCCTCCCTGTCCATCACCAACTCCCGGAATTCACTCAGGCTTACATTCATGAAGTCAGTGATGCCATCCAGCCATCTCATCCTCTATCGTCCCCTTCTCTTCCTGCCCCCAATCCCTCCCAGCATCAGAGCCTTTTCCAGTGAGTCAACTCTTCGCATGAGGTGGCCAAAGTACTGGAGTTTCAGCTTCAGTATCATTCCTTCCAAAGAAATCCCAGGGCTGATCTCCTTCAGAATGGACTGTGTTAGTTTCTGCCATAAATGGGAATCAGCCATAAGTATACATACATACCTTCTTGAACCTCCCTCGCACCCCCCACCCCGTGTTGCACCCCTCTAGGTCATCACAGAGCACTGAGCTGAGCTCCCTGTGTATAGCACTTTAGGTATTTTCTAATCATCTTTTATACTAATTAAAGTTCAGGAATCAAGGTCTAGGAAGAAAATTTTACCAAATAAAAAGGTATAGTTTAAGATAAATCATTTCCTAATTAGTGTTACTATGGTTATCTTTTAGTGATTTTTAAGAGATGGTGACACTAATCTTTTTAATTTTTTTTTTTCCTTGATTTCAGTATAGCTCTTGGAGCAGCATCCCTACTTCTTGTCATCACCTACCCGCTAATGAAACGAATTACATACTGGCCTCAGTTAGCCTTGGGTGAGCTTGAAATAACTACTTAAGTATCTCCTTCAATACCCTCAAACTATGCTTTTATGTATAATATCATACACGTGTGTGTGTAATGTGACAGAGATAAAATGTCAGGTCAGTCGTGAAATTTTCCAAACCAGGAATAAATTGTCATATTTTAGAAGAGGGCAATTAGCTGCTTTTTAGGCTAAAACATCTTGGACATTTACTAAGGTCATCATCATTTCCTGAAATGGTCTTAAAAATCTGGGTATGTCATGAAGAAAAAAATGAGCTGCCTCGAGCCTGCCCGTCCTGAAAGTGCAGTGGACTGAGAAGAAGGGGCATGGTTTGCGAGAGCTTCCTCCCTCTCTGTGAAGCTTCCTCAGACGCAGCCAGTCTCTCTCATAGCACTCTCATGTGGCACTACTCATTTCAACAGCTCAACAGGAAGACGCTGAGAGCCTGCCCTCTCTCCCCGCTAATAAACTGTAAACGCCTGGAAGATAGAGTGTTCTTTATATATGGATGGTGCCGCATCTAACATAGCACTTGGCACACCAGTTGGTAGAAGAGGAAGATGGGTACATAAGTCAAAATCTATTGCAAAAATAACTGTTCCTAGACTTTTCTATTCTATTCCTAGAATAATCTTGAAGAATATTAAGAAAGCTAGTATATTTCAGTTCAGTTCAGTTCAGTCGCTCAGTCGTGTCCGACTCTTCGCGACCCCATGAATTGCAGCACACCAAGTTTCCCTGTCCATCACCATCTCCTGGAGTTCACTCAGCCTCATGGTCATCGAGTCAGTGATGCCATCCAGCCATCTCATCCTCTGTCGTCCCCATCTCCTCCTGCCCCCAATTCTTCCCAGCATCAGAGTCTTTTCCAATGAGTCAACTCTTCGCATGAAAACATCTTGGACATTTACTAAGGTCATCATCATTTCCTGAAATGGTCTTAAAAATCTGGGTATGTCATGAAGAAAAAAATGAGCTGCCTCGAGCCTGCCCGTCCTGAAAGTGCAGTGGACTGAGAAGAAGGGGCATGGTTTGCGAGAGCTTCCTCCCTCTCTGTGAAGCTTCCTCAGACGCAGCCAGTCTCTCTCATAGCACTCTCATGTGGCACTACTCATTTCAACAGCTCAACAGGAAGACGCTGAGAGCCTGCCCTCTCTCCCCGCTAATAAACTGTAAACGCCTGGAAGATAGAGTGTTCTTTATATATGGATGGTGCCGCATCTAACATAGCACTTGGCACACCAGTTGGTAGAAAGAGGAAGATGGGTACATAAGTCAAAATCTATTGCAAAAATAACTGTTCCTAGACTTTTCTATTCTATTCCTAGAATAATCTTGAAGAATATTAAGAAAGCTAGTATATTTCAGTTCAGTTCAGTTCAGTCGCTCAGTCGTGTCCGACTCTTCGCGACCCCATGAATTGCAGCACACCAAGTTTCCCTGTCCATCACCATCTCCTGGAGTTCACTCAGCCTCATGGTCATAGAGTCAGTGATGCCATCCAGCCATCTCATCCTCTGTCGTCCCCATCTCCTCCTGCCCCCAATTCTTCCCAGCATCAGAGTCTTTTCCAATGAGTCAACTCTTCGCATGAGGTGGCCAAAGTACCGGAGTTTCAGCTTTAGCATCAGTCCTTCCAAAGAAATCCCAGGGCTGATCGCCAATGGACTGGTTGGATCTCCTTGCAGTCCAAGGGACTCTCAAGAGTCTTCTCCAACACCACCGTTCAAAAGCATCAATTCTTCGGTGCTCAGCCTTCTTCACAGTCCAACTCTCACATCCATACATGACTACAGGAAAAACCATAGCCTTGACTAGACGGACCTTCGTCGGCAAAGTGATGTCTCTTTAAGTATTTATTGAAACCCTAACTTCTGCTTTGTGTCAGGAATCATACCAAGCGCTAGAAAAATAAAAATGACTGAAACACATTCACCGTCTTGAAGGAGCAAGTCCCTCAGGTACCTCAGACTCAGTGAGTCCCAGACATCTTTTCTCTGATACCCTTTTTTTTCCCTCCTACATTGCCTGTTTCCACTTAGACCCCCTCTTCCTCAGCTGATGAAGGGCCTCTCATCTGTGGTCCCACAGAGCACGCGTGTCAGCATGCCTGAGGGACTTGCAGGTTGGAGGTGTCTAGCAGGCAGCTCAGTATCTGACCTGAAGCTGAGAGAAGTGATTAGGCTGACACAGAGGTGCTTGGGAGTTGTCGCCATGCGGATGTTTGTTTATAGTCCTTAGAGAGGGGGTAAGGAACCAGTGTTTCTGTCTGTGCTCTTGGTTTCTGTAACTTGAAGGGGAAATACAGCAATAAAGGAGAAGACACAGGAGTTTGTCTCAGACAGGTCTGAGTGCAGACCCTAAGGCATCTGCTGTTTATTGGTTGTGCCAGGCTCATACTAGGTAGGACACGTTCTTCCCACGAAACCCCCCGTTTGTCGTGGGATATTATTCTCTCTGTTAGCAGTGTACTTTTTAATTACCCTTTCTGGCTCTGTCTTCCTGTTTTGTAAAGTGTTGCTAATAACTGCCATAGACACTCGGGAGCAACGTGAGAAAGCAGCACACACACAGCCTGATAAGTGGAACCGCCTCACACCTGCAGTTGCCGCCTTCCTCCCCTGTGGAATTCTAAAGCACGTTTAGACTTTTCTTCTCTTTCTGTTTCACTAACTGTAGGGTTGACGTTTAATTGGGGAGCACTGCTTGGATGGTCTGCTGTCAAGGGCTCCTGTGATCCGTCTGTTTGCCTTCCTCTCTATTTTTCTGGAATTATGTGGACTCTGATATAGATACTATTTATGCCCATCAGGTAAAGAAATATCCTCTTTTGTAACTTTGGTTTAACTGTTGTTTTCTTCTTTTTTTAAAGAACTTTAAAATAAGCAAATTGAAAGATTTTTTCTATAGGCTTTTTTTTTTTTCCAAAAAATTGAGGTGATTGGTTTATAATGTTATGTGTGTCATTTGTACAGCATTGTATCTTGACTTCTGTATACACGTCAGGGTACTGACCACCAAAAGTTTAGTGTCCACCCATCTCCATACTGTTGACTCCCTTTATCCATTTTTCCCTGCCCACAGCCCTTCCGCTCTAGTAACCACTAATCTGTTCTCTGTATCTATCTCTGTGTTTTAGTTTGGTTTGTTCATTTATTTTTCTAATATAGCACATGTGAGTGAAATTGTATGGTATTTGTCTTTTTCTGTCTGACTTTTTATTTAATATAATATTTTATCTAGCATGATACCCTCAAGATCCATCTATGTTGTTGCAAATGGCAAGATTTTATCTTTCTATGGCTAAATAGTATTCCATTGTATGTTTATAACACATCTTTGTCAGTTCATCTGTTGATGGGCACTGAGGTTGCTTCCATATCTTAGCTTGTAGACAGTGCTGTGATAAACACTGGGGCGCATATGTGTCTTCTTGAATTAGTGTTTTCGTTTTCTTTGGTAGATACCGAGAAGTGGACTAGTTGGATCACACAGCAGTTCTGTTCTGTTCTTTTTGAGACGTCTCCCTTCTGTTTTTCCACAGTGACTGCACCTATTTATAGTCCCACCAGCAGTGCTCGAGGGTGCCTCTTTCCCTCACCTTGTCAACGCTGGTTATTTCCTGTAGCCATTCTAGCAAGCATGGGGGTGATATCTCTGCGGTTTGGGTTGCATTTCCCTATTGTTTAACGATGCTGAACATCTTTTCATATGCCTGTTGGCCATCTGTACGTGTTCTTTAGAAAAACTCTTCAGGGCAGTGTCTGTTCAGACCCTTTGCCCATTTATTAACTAGGGTTTTTTTGTTGTTGATTCTTTATATATTTTGAATATTAACACCTTACCAGATACAGGATTTGCAAGTATCTTCTCCCATTTGGTAGTTTGTCCTTTCACTTTGTTGATGGTTTCCTTTGCTGTGCAGAAGCTTTTTAGTTTGATGTAGTCTTATTCATTTATTTCTGCTATTGTTTTGCTTACCTGAGAAGGTATATCCATTAAGATATTACTAAGACTGACATCAGTCAGGAGTGTACTGCCTATGTTTCTTCTCTGAGTTTTATGGCTTCAGGTCTTACATTCAAACCTTTAATCCGTTTTGAGTTAATTTTTATGTATGATATAAGACAGTGATCTAGTTTCATTCCTTTTGCATGTGGCTGTCTAGTTTTCCCAACACCATTTATTGAAGAAAGTTTTTTCCATTTTTTCTTCTTTGCTCCTTTGCTGTAAATTAGTTGTCCATGTACAGGTGAGCTTATTTCTGGGCTCTCAGCTCTGTTTCCAGTGATCTATACGTGTCTATTTTTCTGCCAATACCATGCAATTTTGACTGTGATAGCTTTGTAGTATGATTTGAAATCAGGATATATGATACTCCAGCTTTGTTCTTTTTTCTCAAGATTGCTTTGGCTTTTTAGGGTCTAGTCCCATACAAATTTTAGGATTTTTTGTTCTGTTTCTCTGAAGAAAGTTGTTGGTATTTTGATAGAGGTTGGATTGACTGTAGATTGCTTTAGAAAGTATGGATATTTGAGTAATTTTAATTCTTTGAATCCATGAGCGTGTGTGTCTTCATTTCTTTTAACAATATCTCATATTTTCAGACTGCAGGTCTTTTACCTCCGTGGTTAAATTTATTCCTAGGTATTTTGTTGTTGTGACTGTAAATGAGATTATTTTCTTAATTTCTCTTTCTGCAATCTCAGTGTATAGAACTACAACAAATTTTTGTATGCCAAATTGGTCCCCTACAGCTTTACTGTACATGTTTATAATTTCTAATAGTTTTTTGGCAGCGTCTTTAGGGTTTTCTATATATGAAACCATGTCATTGCAACTAGTGATTGTTTTACATCTTCCTTTCCAATTTGGGTATCTTTTCTTTCTTTTTCTTGCTCAACTGCGCTGTATCTTTTCTTTCTTTTTCTTGCTCAACTGCGCTAGCAAGGAATTCCAGTACTATGTTGAATAAAAGTGGCAGGAATGGATATCCTCATCTGGTTTCTGATGCTAGAAGGACAGCTTTCAGATTTTCACCATAGAGTATGTTTGCTGTGGATTTGTCTTATATGACCTTTATTATGTTGAGGTACATTCCCTCCACGCCCACTTTGCATGCAGTCTCTAATGTCACATGACCGTGATTACAACAATAAATACAAATGCTTACAAATAAAGTTGCTAGAAGAGACCAGTCTGCCACGTGTGAGTATGTCATCAAGACCTAGCTCTACTTAAACAGGAAGGGTTTGATAGGAGAAGCAAAGAATAAACTGAGCTGGAAGTGAAATCTGAATGGCTGTGGTTAGGTAGCAAGTGATCATTTTTCTACGTGTTTGATTTTCGCAAGATTGAAATATATAGGAAATCATTAAGGTTTGAGAACTCTAAAGTAAAAGCTATGTAAAGAATTAGACTTGAGTTTGATTTCTAATTTAGTAAAAGTCAGTACAGGATTGTAAAAGATACATAGACCTGGAAGATCATTTTAGCAGTAACATTTAACTTCGATTTGGCCTACATATTCATATTTGATCAGCTGTGTTTCTGAGGTACAGCCATTTTTTACAACTCATGGTCTGTCTGCGTGGTTTTTATGTTTTCGTTAGGCTGGGTCTTTGTCATGGCTCTCAGGCTTCTCTAGTTGAGGCTCGCGGGCTCTCTTATTGCCGCACATGATCTTAGTTGCCCTGCAGTATGTGGGATCTTCATTCTCTGACCAGGGATGGAACCCGTATCCCCTACATTGGAAGGCAAGTTCTTTACCACTGGACCACTAGGGAGTCCCTGCGTGGTCTTTAAAACACAGTTTCTGCTGGAATTAGATGTTAGTGATGGTGGCACAAGGCTTCTCGGTGGCCCTAATGGTAAAGAACCCACCTGCCAGTGCAGGAGATGCAGGTTCGATCCGTGGGTCAGGAAGATGCCCTGGAGCAGGGCATGGCAACCCGCCTCATTACTTGTTCCTGGAGAATCTCAGGGACAGGGGAGCCAGGTGGACTGTAACTCATAGGGTTGCCAAGGGTCGGGTATGATCGAAGGGACTGAGCATGCACACACGCACTGAATTATGTGCTTCGAAATGGTGAGCTTTGTGGTATGTGAACTAAATCTCAGTAAAGTCGATTTCTTACTGCTTTCCAATGCTAGGATAAGAAAGATGATGCTTTGATTGGGCTTAAGTCCACGGCACTGCGGTTCCGTGAAGACACCAAGAAGTGGCTCAGTGGCTTCAGTGTGGCCATGCTGGGGGCGCTGAGCCTGGTGGGAGTGAACAGCGGGCAGACTGTGCCCTACTACACCGCCCTGGCTGCAGTAGGGGCCCATCTGGCTCACCAGGTTTGGTCTTTTCTTTCCTTTCCCTCTTTTTTTCCTTGGCATAAATTATAAAGATCATTTAAACAAAATGCCCTCTGTGTTTTACCAAGCAAGACACTTCCTAAAACAATTGCTTGGTTTATACTGATTTGACTGTCCCTTCTCTGCCCTAGTATGCCATATCAAAAAGCTAGCTGTATTATTTTAGAGAAACAGTATGAACCTAAACCTAGATATTTTTTTCCTTCTGATTTTCTTGGAATTATTTCTGATGCATGTCTAGAAAAATTTGAGCCATGTGTTAAGGTTGTGACTTGAGTTGAATTACTCTGAAAGCAAACTGATGAACACAACCATGTTTTTTAAATGTGGGCATCTATTGACGGTTAGCAAACTAGTCACTCACATGTTCGGGTCCCACTGGCATTGAGACCAAGGCAAGATAAGACACAAAATGCTAAGATGTAGACAGTGAGGGCCGCCAGGCACGTTAAACATCTCTTGACGCATTGGACAGCCCTGCACAGTAGAGAGCTGTCCTGCCCAAATGTAACTTGCCTTCTTTGAGGAACATTGCTCCAAAGGATAAAGCTAAAATTGAGGGTAGGAGCTGGGGAAGCAGATCTTAGATCAATCAGTGTAAGGAAGAACTTTCTAAATAGAACTAAAAATAGCATGTGTTGCCTCTCCAAGTGTTCTTCCACCTGTCAAGAGCTGGTTTTTAGGACAGCTTAGAGGCTATCCGTTGAAAGATACGATCAATTGTTTTCTACATTGGGAAATAGTCTCAGGTGCATTAAAGGCTTCCTATTGCTTAAAATTCTACAATGTTATCTTCTTCATAGTGACATGTGTATCTGTGATGCCGAGGTCTCACACAGCATGTGCTCTTTCCTCCTAGATTTACACTCTGGACATCCACAGACCTGAGGACTGTTGGGAAAAGTTCACCTCCAACCGAACAATAGGACTAATAATTTTTTTAGGGATTGTCCTTGGGAACTTATGGAAAGCAAAGGAGGCAGATAAAACAAAGAAAAATATAGAAGATAGAATAGAAAATTAGTAGATTAAGTTTATCTCTAGGGATTTTTAAAACAAACTTTTACAAAACACTTTCAGGTCTTGTTACCACATAATTAGATTTGAATAAGTCTTATGGTATGTAACTGGATTACAGACCGGTGGATGAAGTTTGAGAGCATTCTGGCCTAGATTTTAGTTCAAGTATGTACATGTCAGATTCTTCTCCTGTCACAGGAACTGGGGACTGTTTAGGATTTGCAGTGACCTGGAGTATTTTAATTAATGCTTTCTTCCTGTTGTAATCCTCATCTGGAGTCACAGGAATTATATGATTTTTAGCACTTTAGCAATAAAAACTCATACATGTCTCATCTAAATGAATGTCTCTAGGAAAGTGAGCACTTTTTAGGGGAAAGAATAAAAGCTATTACAGAAAATTGGGGCTTACTGTTCTTTACATTGACCTTTAACTTACTGCCAAAAGCTATAATTCAGGAAACCATTCTGATTTTTCCATTTTAGGAGAATTTAAGTAAGCAAATAAATTTTTTTTTCCTACTCTACCTGTACATACTGGTGTTATTTTCAACCTGACATTTATTTGCAAAGCCTCTGTGTGCAGCCATAGGGACTAGAATGGGCAGGCAGTCAACAGGGACTATTTTAGTTTCTGTTTATTTTTTATCTCAGCTGATTGTAATTTATAGGCTAGTGGTATACTGGGTAAGTGTAATAACTATTTCTTCCCTTGCCCCCTTTAGAATATTCTCAACACAGGAGCCAGAATCACTTTTTTAAGTCCTCGATCAGATCATGTCATTGCTGTGCTCAGAACCCTCCAGGGCCCTCCCAGTCCCCAAGTACAAACTCAAAGTCTAGTCACCTGGCAAGCCCGCCGTGATCTGGCCTTGTCTATGACTCGCCTTCTCCGGGGGAATCTTCCCAACCCGGGGATCAAACCCGAGTCTCCTGCATTGCAGGCAAGTTCTGTACCCATATGAGCCACCCGGGAAGCCCCATTAGATAGAGTTTGGTATATGTTAAAACCTGTTAAGGGCTGAATTGTTTTGCCCTAAAATTCATATAGTAAAGTTGTAACCCACCCTCAGTAACACAGAACATAACCATATTTGGTGACAAGGTCTTTAAAGAGGTTAGTAAGTGAAAATGAGGTTGTTGGGGTAAGCCCTAAACCACTGTGACTGGTTCCCTATCAGAGGCAATCTGGATACACACACAGACACAGAGAGATGACTGAACGCACAGGGAGAAGATGGTCATCCTCAAGCCAAGGAGAGAGGCTTCAGAAACCAGCCCTTTCAACACCCAGACCTCAGGCTTCTGGCCTCCAGAACGTGAGCAAGCGAATGTGGTTTTTAACCACCCTTTTGTTATGGCAGCCCAAGCAACCTTCACAGCAAGCTGTAGAACTGAAGTGTACAGAAGAGATACTTCACAAATGCAGTTACTAGAAAGCACTCCCTTTTCCAGCCCAACCGTGACTTTTTTCCCTCAAAGGACAAGTTTTAACCCATATGGTGCCCATAGTAGTAGTAAGCTGAATACAACCCTCCAAGACGTCCATGTCCTAATGCCAGAGCCAGAAAATATATCACCTTACATGGTAAGGGGGCTTTGCGGACATAATTGAGGAGGATCTTGAGGCAGGGAGATTATCCTGGCTTATCCAGGCGGCTGCAGCGTAATACAAGGGTCTTTACAAGAAGGAGGCAAGAAGGTCAGGTCAGTAGTAGGAGATGTGATGACAGAGGCAAGAGGTCAGAGTGAGGCAATAGAGGGCTCACAAGCCAAGAAGTGTGGGTGACCTTTAGAGGCAGAGAAAGACAGGACACAGCTTATCCCCTCTGAGCCCCTTGAGGGTCCCAACCCTGCTAACACCTTGACTTTAGCGCCATGAGACCGAGTTTGGACTTCTGATCTCCAGAACTGTAAGATCATAAATTTGTGTTGTTTTAAGCCACTAAATTTGTAATTTATTGCAGCTTCAACAGGTAAACTAATAGAACAGTTATTTGAGTCCTGTTGACCTGTGCTCTGAACTCTTGGTACCAGTGGAGCAGTGGCTGAGAATATGAGTCCAGGTGACAGCTCACCTGGGTTTGATCTCTCCTCTAACACACACCAGTTACCTGATCTTCCTGTGGTTCAGCTTCCCAAACGGGGCTAACAATAATCTTGTAGATTTCAGAATCATCTGTCTGAAAGCAGATTCCATGATAACTGGAACTTTGTCTTACCCACTAAAATAGCCCCAGTATAGCACACTGTAGGCATTCAATAAATATTTGTATTTTATCATACATCAGTGAGCTAACATTTGAATACATGCCAGAACCAGGGTTAACTGCCACTGTTAAAAATTATGAATGGTGGTCAACAACACATTAAAAAATTCACAATGTGAGGCACCATAGTAAAAATACAAGTTTTCATGTTATTTAGTTGTTTAGTCATGTCTGACTCTTTTGTGACCCCATGAACTGTAGCCTGCCAGGCTCTTCTTGGAATTCTCCAGGCAAGAATACTGGAGTGGGTTGCCATTTCCTTCTCCAGGGGATCTTCCTGACCCAGGAATTGAATTCAGGTCTCTTGCACTGCAGGCAGATTCTTTACCAACTAAGCCATCTGGGAAGCTCAGATTTTCATGAACACATGATTAAACTACATAAACATATATATATATATATAATTAAGACTAAAGAAAAATAGATATGTCATGGGCAATAGGTTATTATAATATGGCTTTATAATAACATTAGGTAGGCACTGGTCTTAAATTTCATGTTTTAAACTAATAAATGAATATAAACTTTAGTTCTCCTATGGGATCACTGCAGAGAAGGCAATGGCACCCCACTCCAGTACTCTTGCCTGGAAAATCCCATGGACGGAGGACTCTGGTAGGCTGCAGTCCATGGGGTCGCTAAGAGTCGGATACCACTGAGCGACTTCACTTTCACTTTTCACTGTCATGCATTGGAGAAGGAAATGGCAACCACTCCAGTGTTCTTGCCTGGAGAATCCCAGGGATGGGGGAGCTTGGTAGGCTGCTGTCAATGGGATCGCACAGAGTTGAACACTGAAATGACTTAGCAGCAGCAGCGGCATGGCATCACCGACTCAATGGACATGAGTTTGAGCAAGCTTCGGGTGATGGTAAAGGACAAGGAAGCCTGGTGTGCTGCAGTCCATGGGCTTGCAAAGAGTTGGACACAACTGAACAACAACAGCAAGATGTTATTTCTGGGCTTAACTGGTGGCTCTGCTGTGTATGCTCTATTGCCCAGTGTAGCTACTGGCCACATGAGATGATCAAGCACTTGACACATGGCTTAACTGAGATATCTTGTAAGTGTTAAATACACACCGGATTCCAAAGACAGTATAAAAGGTACAAAATATCTCATTAATAACTTACTGATTTCAAGCTGAAATCACATTTTTTTGTATTGAGTCAAATATATTATTACAATTAATTTTACCTGTTTTTTAAATGTGGCTACTAGAAAAACATTGTATGGCACTAGTCACTAACATATTTCTGATAGACAGTAACACTATATGGGATCATCCATATGCAAAATATTTGATCTATAACAATTACATAAACTCAGAGCTTTAGTTTCCTTATCTTCTAAACACGGGAACAAATTTAACGTCACTTAGTTGATGTGAGGCAAAACTGATAAATTTCCTGGCACATGGTAAAAACTCAAAGAATGTTAGTTCTTTTCTCCCCCATCCCCTTGTTTGAAAGGTAAGCAGCTATGGAAAAAGAAAAACACTGAAGCAAACCAGTATGTCGCACTTTCAAAGCTCAGTGCTACCAGCCGTATTGTCTTTGTATTTGTCTGGATGCTTTTTCTTGAATTAGTTGAGAGAGAGGATGATGATACATAGAAGATTGATAACGGATGGATGGATAAACCAGCCAGTAGACACATAGATCTTCAGTTAGTCCACTTCATCTACTGACATTTTAATCAGAAAACGGGAAAAACCTTCCTAGCTTTCCTTCCCTTCTCAACCTTCAGTTAGAATCATAGAAACAGTGCACGGAGCCTACAGCAGTAGGAGCACCCACTAACTGCTTGTTGGATGAATAAATGGGGCCTGTTGGAATAGGTATGGGGTGTAGAAGGGCTTCTCAGGTGGTGCTAATTGCAAAGCACCTGCCTGCCGATGCAGGAGACGTAAGAAATGCTGATTCGATCCCTGGGTCAGGAAGATCCCCTGAAGGAGGGCAGGGCAATTCACTCCAGTATTCTTTAGAATCTCAAGGACAGAGGAGCCTGACAGGCCACAGTCCATAGAATCGCAAAGAGTCGGACACAACTGAAGCAGCTTAGCAGCAGCAGTGTCCATAGAGGCTACCTAGTCCAGTGACTCTAAGTTCTGTTAAATAGACAACAGAAGTGCATTCTGCAAATAGAAGCCTACATAAAGTCCCAGTATAGAAATTACAGATTAAAACAGAGACCTGACCCTTCGACCTGTGAAAGTGCCCGAGTCCTTCTTCCGAGCCTCCCTTTTCCATTCAGTGGCATTCCTGCTGGACTTCTGGGGAGATTTTGGGATTCTCACACCATCCAGTGAGAAAACTGTTTCTCCTCTAATTCTTCAGGAAAGGAAACTAGGAAAAGAAAGAATTTACCTACAGTACTTTACCCATAGGCTTCCCTGGTAGCTCAGCATTAAAGAATCCGCCAATGCAGGAGACGTGGGTTCGATCCCTGGGTCAGGAAGACCACCTAGAGAAGGCAATTGGCAACCCACTCCAGTATTCTTGCCTGGAGAATCCTATGGACAGAGGGGCCTGGTGGGCTACAGTCCACGGGGTTCCAAAAGAGTTGGACATGACTTAGCAACTAAACAGCAACAGAACAATTCATTGCCAGATGAAAACTGAGATAAGAATGGACATTTAAGTCCACATGTTTACTAACCGTCTAAGCACCAACTAAATCTTTCCAGCTTCAGATTCTTTATAACTAAAATGAGTAAAATACTACCTACCTCGTGGCGGTGGTATAAGGATTGCACAAGAAAACAATCTCATCTGGTCTCGTGACTTTAAATGTCATCTGTATACTGATTATTCCTCAATGTACCTGCAGCCTAAGCTTTCCCTTTGAACTTGAACAGAATTGGCTGTTAAACTGCCTACTTGATGCTATTCCTTGAATTCCAAATAGGTACCTCCAGCTCAACATGTTCAAAACTGAGCTGTCCATCTTCCCTCTCAAATCTCCTCCCACCCTCTGTACCGCCTCAGTAATGGCATCCACTCTTCCAATTCTGGCCAAACCCTGGGATTGCCCGTGGTTCCTCTCCTCACATTCCACATCCAAGACATCACAAGAGCCTCTGGGCTCCACCTGCAAAATTGGTGCAGAAGCCCACCTTTCCTTACCTCCACTTCGACCACCCTGGTCCACGTCACCATCTTTTTCTGAACTACATACTTATATACTACAAGTATTTTGTGATATACTCTGAATAGACCGGTACTTCCTAACTGGCCTCCCTCCTTTCCTCTTGCCCCCTCTCGTTCTGTTCTCACCGGGCGATCCTCTGACAACACAAGCTAGCCCTTGTCGTGCCTCTCAGAACTTTCCAGGGGCACCCGAGTTATCTCAGTGTAAACCCAATGTCCTAAGCATGGCCCTCTGGTGCTGTGTGATAAGGCTGTCTGTTTCCTCCCGACTCTCCTTCCGATCTTTCCCTGCTCCCCTGCTCCAGCTCTGCAGGCCTCCTTGCAGTTCCTGGAATTCTTCCCCTGGGTTCCATCAATGCTGCTCCCTTACCTCCTTCAGGCTTTGCCCGAATATCACTGTCTCGGTGAAACCTACATCTTTGTACTTTCTCAAAGTACACACTCAAAATAGACAAACTTCCTTTTCTCTTTTCTTGCTTTATTTTTCTCCATAGCAAAACACAATGTAATTTGATTTGCTGTTGTTATTAAGTCATGGCTGACTGTTTTGCAACCCCATGGATTGGAACCCACAAGGTTCCATTGTCCATGGGATTTCCCAGGCAAGAATACTGGAGTGGGTTGCCATTTCCTTCTCCAGGAGGTCTTCCTGGACCAGGGATCTCCAGACTTGGCAGGTGGATTTTTTACTACTGAGCCACCTGAAAGTGTTAGTCACTCAGTCATGTCCGACACTTTGCAACCCCATGGACTGTAACCCACCAGGCTTCTTTGTCCATGGCATTCTCCAGGCAAGAGTCCTGGAGTGGATTGTCATTGCCTTCTCCAGAGGATCTTCCCAATGCAGGGATCAAACCTCTTATCTCTTGCCTCTGCATATGGATTCCTGATAGCTGAGCCACCGGGAAGCCCCATACATAATTCGATTTTACTTATTATCTATCCTCATCATCTAGAATTTAAATTTCATGAGGGCAAGGATGTTTCCTGTTTTACCAGTACTTATATCCAATGCCTGGAAGGGTGTTTAACACAGAGCAAACCCTCAATAAATATTTGTTGAATGAATCATGTATGTAAAGCTCTTTATAGCATGGAACATGTTTATTAAATATTGTGATTATTTGCAGGCATCTTCAGCTTTCCTTTTCTTCCCAAATTGCCTCTTTCTCGAAATCATCAAGGAGGAACTACTCAAGAGATAGCTGATTTTAAAATTCTATTCTGGGAGAATGATTTTCACATTCAATTCCTAAGCCTGAGTTTCTTAAATGGTTTCCATTTTTCAGGGTTGGGAGAACGGGGAACAGAAAATAGAGAACTTGTTGAAATTATGGACAAAATTTAAAGGAAATATCCTATCCACTAGTAAAGACCAAGTGCAGTGTAAAGAATGGAAAGTAATTATGCTAATGCTAATTGGATTTCTATTTGTTTACTTAGAGTTTAAAATTCTAGAAATCTTCTTATAAAAATTAAAGTTACTGTTGGTTATTACAAAATACCAGCTGTATAACTGTAAATGGAAAGTAACCTTTAAAAATTGTATAGAACATTTTAAAATAATGAAATAAAAAATTAAATTTAAATTATCATTTAATTTTTCCTTAGGCAACAGTGAGCATTGTACCAAAAATACATGGTCGTGACTCTTACTTCCTTTATGCTGAAGCATCAGAAATACTTGCATTGTATCAGTGAGAATTACTGGGATCCAAGGTCAAGCCTTGTTTCAGGAATGCCTCATAAACACTAATTCCTTTCCGTTTGTGTTATTTCCTTGAAGAGAGACAAGGGCAACCATAACACGTTAGCATCAAGAATGAGTTTATGTCTCTGACATAACATACTGAATTCTCAATGAATATTTTAAATAAATTCACTTGAAAACAAGAAAGGTGGGTTTTTTTCGGTTTTGGTTTTTTGTGTTTTTTTTTTTTTGGCCACGTAGCGTGTGGGATCTTAGTTCTCTGACCAGGGATGGAACCCAGGTCCTTGGCAGTGAAAGAACAGTCTTAACCCCTGGACTACCAGGGAATTCCTGAAAACAAAGTTTTCAGCACAGATTAATTAACCACTAGTTGAAAATTCCTACGGTCTCACGATGGGCAGAAGATTGTAAGAAAAAGGCATACAGTTTCATAATTTTTCCCCATTCCTGCATTCATGTTTCAGAGCGTCTTCGATTTGTTCCTGGCTGGTGGATACCGTGTGTGTAGCTAGACCCTCCTCCAAAGTCAGACGTGCATGAAGTTACAGCGACAGGTGTGACTGTGCTCTAGGAAAAAGGAACAGCAAGGGCAAAGCCTGGAAGGAGGGAAAAACCAAGCCAATCCAAGGAACAAGAAGGTCCCATTTCGTAGTTGTCCCCAGTGCCATGCTGCGTTATAACTCACGGTGGCCACAGGCCAATCGACTTGGAAGGGGCGCTGTCGTTTTGGAAGACAGTTTGGCACTCTCTACTAGTTAACTCTGCTTTTACCACTTGACTCAGCATTCCCGTTCGTAGATATTTACGCAAGAGAAAAGGGAACAGGTTCACACAGAAACCTGCGCGTGAATGTTTACAGTAGCCAATTTATAGTCGCCCTAAACTGGGAAAAAAGAAACCAAATGTCCTTCAACTGGTAAAAGGTAAACAATCTGTGGCACGTATTCATGATGGAACACTACTCAGCAATAAAAAGTAATTACTGATCTAGGCGTGGCTCTCAAATGCACTGTCCCAAGTAAGAGAAGGGCTTCTGTGGCTCAGATGGTAAAGAATCTGCCTGCAGTGTGGGAGACCCAGGTTCGATCCCTGAGTTGGGAAGATTCCCTGGACAACCCACTCCAGGATTCTTGCCTGGAAAATCCCATGGGCAGAGGAGCCTGGTGGGCTACAGTCCATGGGGTCACAAAAGAGACATGACTAAGAGACTTTACACTTTCAAGTGAGAGAAAACAGACTCCAAAAGCAATGTACTGTAAGGATTCCATTTATATGAAATTCTGATGAAGGTAAGCTATGGGGAGAGCAAACAGATCAGTGGTTGTTGGAAACGAGATCAGGGGAGAGGTTGAGCATAAAAAGGCATGAGGGAGTTTGGAGGGATGCTGCAACTGTCCTGTATCTTCTTTTTAAACTTTTTGTTGATGTGGACCATTTTCTTAAGTCTTTATTTAATTTTTTGCAATATTGTTTCTGTTTTATGTTTTGGTTTTTTGGCCACGAGACATTTGGGATCTTGGCTCTCTGACCAGGGATTGAACCTGCACTCCCGGCGTTGAAAGGTGAAGTCTTAACCACTGGGTCCCCAGGGAAGTCCCTCTTCTATATCTTGATTGCAAAGATTTTACACAATTATATACATTTGCCAAAACTCATAGAAATGTACACACACACCAAGGTGAATTATACTTGTTAATTATACCACACACACACAAAGTAAACGAATGTCATTTTTATCAAGTTGAGGTGAAAACAAAATGCAATCACATTTTTGTTATGCTAATTAAGCTAGAAGCTAAAATTTTATCTGTCTGCATATGGATTTATGTTCCAGAAGAACTACCTGTTAACACCTTAGAGTCATTCATTTAATTAATATTTCTCCAAATACCTACTATATGCCAGGCACTGTCAATGAACAAGATGACTCCTTACCTAGCTAGAGTTTGCATTTTAATAACAAATAAATGAAGGAATGCATAGGTAAAGAAATAAATATACTATTTAAAATAATATAATTTGGCATAGTGGTTAAGTTGTAAAGAAAAATACAGCATGGTAAAGGGAAAGAGGGTTAAGGGTAAAGGAGGCTATTTTTGATAGAATGTCTGGGAGGAGATTCTGAGTAGAAGTTGAACAGAGGATTAAATGATGTGATGGAGGAACCATGTCATAGCTGCAGGACGATTGCTCCAGGGAGAGAGGACAGCAAGAGTATCGGCCTTGAAACTGGATAAATCAAGCAGATACGAGGAGCAACCAGATTGCTGGACTTCTGCTCTTGTTTCCATAGTCCATAATCATGCCCCGTTAGAATTCAGATCATTTTAATTTACACTTATCAAAATAATAATATACTAGGAGAAATTTGATCTATTTATCCCAAAATTATAACTTGAAGATACAATCATGCCCAACTACTGTAAAAAAAAGTCAAAAACACAAGGGTGTCAGTTCTTAGTTGCAAACAGGTCAATCTCAGCAGACGGTTTGTCAAGAGAACATCAGCAATCTCACAGAAATGAGGAACTGGCATGTTAGTTAAGTTATTGCCTCTTGGCTCTAAGTTCAACCCGCATTACCTGCTCTATGATAACTGAGCTGGACCCTGGAAGTTTCTCCTTGGCAGTCAGCCTGATATTAAACTTTGCCAGTAGAGGGTGCTAGAGGGACATCGCAGGAGGAAGGGGCTCCCTTTCTTGATAAGTTGTGTTTCTCCTTGCTTCTTGCTTTCAATACATGTGGCTGTCAGTGGCATGCGATCGGGAAATACACATGTTCTATGAGGAAAAACATATCTGTTGTTGAAGCCACCCAGTCTGTGGTACCCACTAGGTACGCAGTCCTAGTGAACAAACACACCAGCTGTGCACAGAAGGGTAAGCTCTCAGTGCCAACACAGCTAAGCTGCAGCCCTCCTGACATCAGGCCTCATGACTGCCTCCTGGAAAATGGGTTCTTGTGCCCTAAATCCACATACAGGCCCACATGCCAGCCTCTGTCCTCCTGGACGCCAAATGCCAGCCTTGCCTGTTTGTATCCCAGAGGTGTTTCCTCTTGCCAGTCCCGCTGACCATGATTCCCTGGCCAGCCCTCCTCCTGCCAGAAGAGTATTTTCTGCTTGTCTGATGTTTATGCTGAAGGCCATCCCATGGGCTGCCGCCACTCCTCTAGGGTTAGGGTTAGGCTTCACAGGTTTGAATCCCAGCCTGAGAACAGGGACCATTCCAAGTATGCTTCCTCCTCAGGTACTTTTCTCAGACGTAGGGTACTCTGCAGAGAAGGCAGTGGCACCCCACTCCAGTACTCTTGCCTGGAAAATCTCATGGATGGAGGAGCCTAGTGGGCTACAGTCCATGGGGTTACTAAGAGTCGGACACGACTGAGCAACTTCACGTTCACTTTTCACTTTCATGCATTGGAGAAGGAAATGACAACCCACTCCAGCATTCTTGCCTGGAGAATCCCAGAGACGGGGGGGCCTGGTGGGCTGCTGTCTACGGGGTCGCACAGAGTCGGACACGACTGAAGTGACTTAGCAGCAGCAGCAGGGTACTCTGTAGAGTTCTCTTTACCTCTCATAGTTATTATTCTGTTACAGTTAGTGATTCTTGACCTTAAACTTTCACTTTCATATTATGAATGGACACTCACTGCTACAGTCTGTTACAGAATCAGTGCTGGAAGCCGCCCTACGAGGCAGACCTGCAGAGACCGGATTTGGGAACTGGTCTGGTGATGTCCTGGCATTTGGGCACAGTGTTGAGCTCTTTGCCAGTGGGGTGAAAGTGAAAGTCGCTCGGTCGTGTCCAACTCTTTGTGACCCCATGGATTATACAGTCCATGGAATTCTCCAGGCCAGAATACTGGAATGGGTAGCCTTTCCCTTGTCCAGGGGATCTACCCAAGCCAGGGACTGAACCCAGATCTCCTGCATTGCAGGCAGATTCTTTACCAGCTGAGCCACCAGGGAAGCCTAAGAATACTGGAGTGGGTAGCCTTTCCCTTCTCCAGCAGATCTTCCCAACCTAGGAATTGAACTGGGGTCTCCTGCATTGCAGGCCAGTGGAGTATAGGAAGCTAATAATTCCTGGCATGCTGAGCTAGCACAACCAAACTCTCACCTGTGGTTGATGGTATCAAAGTGCAAACTGTAATAAATGTCTTAGCATCCCAAGTGGTTGATGCATCTGTTATAGCAGTCAGTGATGACAATAAGAAATGTGGTATAAGATCAATTATTTCTGAGTACACTTGAGTACTTTACAGAAAGAAAATGACCAACTCAAATCTTTGAGCTCAAGTCACACTTGGAGAGGAACTTCCCTGGTCCAGTGGCTAAGATTCTGGGCTTCCAGTGCACAGGGGGCTCAGGTACGCCCCCTGGTCAGAAAACTAGATCCCACATGCCACAGCTGAGAGTCCAAATGCTGCAACTAAAAAATCCTTTGTACTCCAATGAAGATGGAAGATTCTGTGTGTGACAGCTAAGACCCAGCACAGCCAAATAACAACTTCAACCAAAAAGTCACATTTGGAGAACTAGAACTCTTCCATGACAGCCCTAAAAGCAGCTCATGCTGGCACTACTGAGAAATAAACGTAAAATTTAATTGTTGGAGTTGCTGAATTATCACAACGATCGAACTTAGTTTGTGAGCCTCTTTCCTATAACAGCAGCTTTCAAACTAAGTCAAGCAAACAAGCCTTCCCTTGCTTAAATACCTGTGAGAAACCCACCTGAGGCCACTCAAAATGTCTTGAAAGGGATCTTCCATTCTCCAGACCCAGTAGCCCAGTTTTGTAACTAGATGCATAAGTCAGATTGAACCTCAACATGTTCCCACAGGACAGGTACACACTATGACCCAGGAAGAAATGGTTTCCGTGCCAACAGAACTGCCACATTTTCTAATATAGCTCATCAGAAACCTGAGAAACACATGTGGGAATTTATTTTAGAGATGTTAAAACCAGAAGAATGTGACAACCTAGGCCAGGCCAAATGGGCTTCCCTGGTGGCTCAGACAGTGAAGAATCTGCTTGCAGTGCAGGAGACCCGGGTTTAATTCCTGGGTCAGGAAGATCCCCTGGAGAAGGCCATGGCAACCCACTCCAGTATTCCATGGACAAAGGAGCCTGGTGGGCTACAGTCCGTGAGGTCTCAAAGGGTAAAACAGGACTGAGCGACTAACACTTTCACTTTTCAGGCCAGATGTATTGACCCGAGTACACTTACCAGAATGCTTTCCTGGCATAATGTGGAGGAGGGGCTGCAAAAGCTTAGGAGACAGGAATGTTGGACCAAATTTATCACATGTGATCGTCACATCCACCTCCCAGCTCTGTTCCAGGAAAAGGCCCAGAAGATCAGTCCCTCCGCTAAGCCACCTACCTCCTTGACAGTCTCTGTCCTTGCTTGCTTTCATAGGCTAGGTATGACTGAAGAGGGTGTCACCATCAAGAGGGGCCCATTGGTCTAAATGGGGCTGAGGGCACCCCAGGGTAGCGAGGCCAAGTGACAGCATTTAACCATCGAAAACAAGATGCGTGGGCATACCCACAGAAAAAGGTGGCAGTGATGTCTCAGAAGTCAGAATGCTTTGGCTCACAGAGGTCTTTGGCAGTGGTTAACTGATGGAAAAGAATGGACAGCCTGCCATGTGGTTTGATTTCTAACATAGGAAAAACTCTAGGACTGGTCACCCAAAACTTGGCAAGTCATTGCCTTTCACTTTGGGTTTCTCGACCTACGTAAATTTATTTCTTTGAATATCTTTGAAGGAAGAATCTCCCTTATGACACATTCTAACCAGAGCTTCACAGGGAAAGAAATTCTGGGCCATCACGCCCAGTAAGGAGCAGAACAGGGACTTGAATTCCATTCCTACTCTCTCTCTCTCTTTTTTTAAGATGTATTTATTTGTGGCCGCACTGGGTCTTTGTTGCTGCACCAGCTTTTCTCTAGTTGCAGCTAACGGGATGCACTCTCAGGCTTTTCTTTTCATTGCAGGCGTGGGCTTCTCATGCTTCTCTTGTTGCAGAGCATGGGCTCTAGGCACGCAGGTTTCAGAACCTGCAGCTCGAGGGCTTAGATGTCCCATGGGACACGGCATCTTCCAGGACCAGCGATCGAACCCATGGCCCCTGGGTTGGCCAGTGGATGCTTAACCACTGGACCACCAGGGAAGCCCCAGCTCCTACTCTTAGCCGTGACTATCTTTTATCTCCATACGGGACACAAGGTAATGAGACAGTCAGCCTTGGTCTGAATGACGTGTGAGTCCAACTGAAGGTCACCGAGCTGTGGGTGTTGTGGATTGCACACAGCATTCGAGATGCTGAGCGGCAGACCTGCACTGTCGGAGAGTGGCTGGGGCTGCTGCTTCTCTGGGAGGAGAGGCTCCTGGGAGCTTGCAGATGGAGGATAGTACTCGGCACCCATGTGTCCAAGGTGCTGCTAGTACTCAGGGCTTTCAAAGCTCATAGAACTTCCTTACCCCCAGCTAGGATGAGCAAACATCCTGGCTTGACCAGACGGAGGTATTTCCGGTGACTTGGGACTTTCCATGCTGCAACTATGGAAATCCCAGGCAAACCAGAATCCCAGTATCCCAGTAATCCAGCTACATTCTAGCAGCTGTATTGCGTAGGAGTACAGGAAAACAGAAAGATGAATTGCTCTTCCCTGAACAATGGGTAAGCAACGAATTGAGCTTACCCAATTTTGGCTCCACTTTATGATATAATCAAGTACGTTAGTCTATGTGGAACTTTTTAAAATAAACTATCCTCTAAATTTTACATGGGCTTTCCTAGTGGCTCAGTGCTAAGGAATCTGCCTACCAATGCAGAATACCACAGGTTCAATCCCTGGGTCAAGAAGACTTCCTGGAGAAGAAAATGGCACTCTCCTCCAGTATTCTCGCCTGGAGAATTCTATGGACAGAGGAGCCTGCAGTGGGCTACAGCCCATGGGGTTGCAAAGAGTTGGACATAACTTAGCAGCTAAACAACAACAACAACAAAATAAATTTTGTGTCTCTTTTGGCCATTTAGTATTGATTCCAGTCAGAAGATGGTAAAATATTTACTAGAAACTCGGTGGACAAATAATTAATGTGAAGCTCAAAATTACAAAATCTGTCATAGACAACTGACTTAAAAATAACTACCTCAGAATTTGCAGGATATCTTAACATCAGTAAAGTCCAGTGTTAAGCTAATGAGAGGAACCTCAGCTTCGATCCCTGGGTTGGGAAGATCCCCTGGAGTACGAAATGGCAACTCACTCCAGTATCCTCACCTGGGAAATCCCATGGACAGAAGGGCCTGGTGGTCTACAGTCCATGAGGTCACAAAGAGTCAGACATGGCTTAGGGACTAAACAACAAAAATGAGAGGAATAAATAGTATGAACGTAAATTCAATGCCTGGGTGATCTGAAAACTCTGAAACTCTTTTAGACTTTCTGAAAACTCTTTTAGACTTTCTTTCAACAGCTGCCTACTGACTTTTTTCCTTTCAAAAAAATTATTTCAATTCTCTTTTTTTGAAAGGCTGATAATCAGTTAAATATCTAAAAGGCAGACAGCTGATAAACGGCAAGAAAAAAAGAATTTTTTTCCTATGCTGGAATCACAATCTTAAGCATCTTAAATTTCAAAACAATCCCAACAGCTGCCTGAACCTGGCCCTGCAATTCTCTGATGGGTAGATAGTGGGAGTGATATGTTAAAAATGATAAGGGAAGCACAAAAATACTGGAGCAGGTAGCCTTTCTATTCTCCAGGAGATCTTCCCAACCCAGGGATCAAACCCGGATCTCCTGCATTTCAGGCAGATTCTTTACTGTATGAGCCACCAGGAAACCCCGGACAAATACCTTGAGAAAACCATAATTTAAAAAGACGCATGTGGTCTTCTCTGGTGACTCAGTGGTAAAGAATCCGCCTGCTGATGTAGGAGACAAAGGTTCAATCCCTGATCCGGGAAGATCCCACATGCCTCAGAGAAACTAAGCCCTTGTGCCACAACTACTGAGCCTGTGCTCCAGAGCCCGGGAGCCACAGCTGCTGAGCCCAGGTGCACAGCCACTGAAGTCCAAGAGCCCTAGAGCCGGAGCGCCACAACAAGAGAAACCACGGCAACGAGAAACCTGTCCAGCACAGCTAGAGAGTAGCCTTGGCTTGCTGAAACGAAAGGGAAGCCCGAGCAGCAATGAAGACCCGGCACAGCCGAAAATAAAATTATTAAAAAAGGTTCCCATGGCTAACGCAAGACTGTAAATCAACTATATGCCAATACAAATTAAAAGACACATGTACCCCAATTTACACTGCAGCTCTGTTTACAATAGTCAGGACGTGGAAGCAACCTAAATGCCCGTCAACAGATGAATGGATAAGGAAGATGTGCTATATATCTATAATATATACAATACAATGGAGTATTGCTCAGCCATTAAAAGGAATGCAATTGGGTTGTTTGTAGTGACACGGAGGGACCTAGAGTCTATCATACAGAGTGAAGGAAGTCAGAAAGAGAAAAACAAATACTGTATATTATTAACACATGTATATGGAAGAAGGCTGAGTGCCGAAGAATGGATGCTTTTGAACTGTGGTGTTGGAGAAGACTCTTGAGAGTCCCTTGGACTGCAAGGAGATCCAACCAATCCATTCTGAAGGCGATCAGCCCTGGGATTTGTTTGGAAGGAATGATGCTAAAGCTGAAACTCCAGTACTTTGGCCACCTCATGCGAAGAGTTGACTCATTGGAAAAGACTCTGATGCTGGGAGGGATTGGCGGCAGGAGGAGAAGGGGACGACTGAGGATGAGATGGCTGGATGGCATCATGGACTCGATGGACGTGAGTCTGAGTGAACTCCGAGAGATGGTGATGGACAGGGAGGCCTGGCGTGCTGCGATTCACGGGGTCGCAGAGTCAGACACGAATGAGTGACTGAACTGAACTGATGGAATCTAGAAAAGCGGTACCGATGAACCCATTCGCATGGCGGGAATAGAGACGCAGATGTAGAGCGTGGACACGGGGGCACAATGGGGGAAGGAGAGGGCGGGACAGACTGGGAACACAGCGTTGACATGCGCACTACCATGTTTAAACTAGCTGGCTGGTGGGAAGCTGCTGCACAGATGGGGAGCTCAGCTCAGCGCTCTGTGATGACCTAGAGGGAGGGAGGGAGGCTCAGCGAAAAGGGGCGTATATTTACATATAGCCCATTCACTTGTGCGGTACAGCAGAGACCAACACACCCTTGTAAAGCAATTACACTCCAAAAATAAAAATTTTTTAATGTGAGAAGGCTTTTGTTACTGGTGTACTTCTTAAAATAAAAAATAACAATAACGTGGAAAAGATTCAAAGGCTCACCGTCTGCTGATGTGATGGGAGAAACGAATGATAATAACCGATACCTATCTGGTACTACTGTATCCAGATAATGTTCTGAGTGCTTTACACATGTAACTCATTTTATAGGAAGGAAACAGAGGAAGAGGGAGGCTGAGTAATGAGCATAAGGCCCCAGATGGTTAATAGTGGTGCTGAGATTCAGCCCCCCATGATCAGTCCAGAGTCCTTGCTTTAACCATCAGTCATATTTCCCTTTCACAGGCAGCAACACAGTGACATGCAAAGGAACTGATAAGGACTGTATCAACGATCCTGTATTTTGTGTCAGGACTGAAGCAAAAAAAAAAAAAGAGCCATTTTCATATATCATAAAGACCCAGAAACAATAAGTAAACATCCCCAAATGGTGTGAGATGAGAGCAGTATGAAACCCAAAAGAAGGAAACGCTGGCTATCCCAGAAACATTCCCCTGACCACAGAGGTTAGATGTTATGACCAGTTTCTTAGAAAGGGGAACTGGAAATTGACATGAGGATCTGATGTGCAGAATGGATTCAGTCATTATTAAATCCCTTTGTTTTCTTTCATAAGATCCCAAACTATAGAATCTCTTTGGGAATATAATGAGTGACTGAACTGAACTGATGGAATCTAGAAAAGCGGTACCGATGAACCCATTCGCATGGCGGGAATAGAGACGCAGATGTAGAGCGTGGACACGGGGGCACAATGGGGGAAGGAGAGGGCGGGACAGACTGGGAACACAGCGTTGACATGCGCACTACCATGTTTAAACTAGCTGGCTGGTGGGAAGCTGCTGCACAGATGGGGAGCTCAGCTCAGCGCTCTGTGATGACCTAGAGGGAGGGAGGGAGGCTCAGCGAAAAGGGGCGTATATTTACATATAGCCCATTCACTTGTGCGGTACAGCAGAGACCAACACACCCTTGTAAAGCAATTACACTCCAAAAATAAAAATTTTTTAATGTGAGAAGGCTTTTGTTACTGGTGTACTTCTTAAAATAAAAAATAACAATAACGTGGAAAAGATTCAAAGGCTCACCGTCTGCTGATGTGATGGGAGAAACGAATGATAATAACCGATACCTATCTGGTACTACTGTATCCAGATAATGTTCTGAGTGCTTTACACATGTAACTCATTTTATAGGAAGGAAACAGAGGAAGAGGGAGGCTGAGTAATGAGCATAAGGCCCCAGATGGTTAATAGTGGTGCTGAGATTCAGCCCCCCATGATCAGTCCAGAGTCCTTGCTTTAACCATCAGTCATATTTCCCTTTCACAGGCAGCAACACAGTGACATGCAAAGGAACTGATAAGGACTGTATCAACGATCCTGTATTTTGTGTCAGGACTGAAGCAAAAAAAAAAAAAGAGCCATTTTCATATATCATAAAGACCCAGAAACAATAAGTAAACATCCCCAAATGGTGTGAGACGAGAGCAGTATGAAACCCAAAAGAAGGAAATGCTGGCTATCCCAGAAACATTCCCCTGACCACAGAGGTTAGATGTTATGACCAGTTTCTTAGAAAGGGGAACTGGAAATTGACATGAGGATCTGAGTGCAGAATGGATTCAGTCATTATTAAATCCCTTTGTTTTCTTTCATAAGATCCCAAACTATAGAATCTCTTTGGGAATATTTGTATGTTGATAACTGGACAGATTGAACCCTACCTGATCATTATCCCCTCTATTCTGACATCTAATCTTCCGTATTGTGTGTATAATGCTTGCAATATGTATCAAGAGCATGGACAGTGTGATGTACGTGTGTTTGTTAGTTTTACTCTAGACATATAATTAAGCACGTGAAAACCCCTTCTTGGGTATTTACTCTCCAGAATATATTTGAAATGCCTGAATCAAGTCCCCACAGTCCAGAGGACTTATTACAAGCAATTCAACTATTTCTATCTGAATATGCTAATGTTAATAAGCTTAAGAAGCCGTCGAAATAATTTTAACTGGAAAAATGAGCAGCGTTTAAGTTGTATATATTAACTATCAGTACTGCAGAGGCACTTCTGCCCTTATATGTACTGGAGTTCATGAATCTATGAGCCCAGCAGATTATCTCTTTCAGAGTAGCCCCCCTTGGCTCTGGTTCTGGTCTAGACCTGAAGATTCTGCTTCCTGTTCTGACTTGTGAGAAACTGAACTTGTCTCTAGAATATTATTGCACTTGTCTTGATTAACCCTTTAATGTAAGACATTTGGTAATATGCCAGGGGTGGTAAAGGGCTTCCCAGGGGACACTAGTGGTAAAGAACCTGCCTGCATCCCGGAGTCAGGAAAATTCCCTGGAGGAGAGCATGGCAACCCACTCCTATGTTCTTGCCTGGAAAATCCCACGGACAGAGGAACCTGGTGGGCTGTTGTCCATAGGGTCTCTAAGAGTTGAACAGAACTAAAGTGACTTGGCACATTATATAGGCAAGGTAACAACTGGTCATCCATGAAAAAAACCATTCCTAGGTACATGGCTACACCAAACTTCCAGCCCACCTAATGATAGGTATGGTCACATGGCTATGTTTTATCTGATGGAATGTCGGAGAATGTGTACCTAGATTTCTGAGCTAAGCCTTAAGACCATGAGTATGCCTCCTCTGTGTTCTCTTTCCCTTCTTGCCATTTGGGTAGCTACGACCTTGACCATGCAGGCAACGAAGCCCTGGAGATGGTGGAAAATAGCGTTAGAAGGAACCTGAGTCCCTGGGTAACTGCATGGAACAGAAGCACCAGCTGACCTGGAATGTTCCTTTCAGGCTCTTGCTTTAAACTCCCGGACTGCTTTTGGATCTGTTTGCTGCATCAACTTTGCCTTACCTCAACTAATACACTGCCTAATGGACTGAGCTGAGCTTACAGTCACTGGGTGCAGGCATGCATGCTAAGTCACTTCAGTCGTATCTGACTCGTGCTAAGTCACTTCAGTCATATCTGACTCTTTGAGCCCCTATGGACCATAGCCCACCAGGCTCCCCTGTCCATGGGATTCTCCAAGCAAGGATACTGGAGGGGGTGGCCATGCCCTCCTCCAGGGAATCTTCCCGACCCAGGGACTGAACCGGAATCTCTTACATCTCCTGCACTGGGAAGCGGGTTCTTTACCACTAGCACCACTTGGGAAGCCCCATGAAGTCCTCACCTATCTTTAACTGTTGGAAGGCTCCAACATCTCCCAGTAAGAATCTAGCAGTTGTTAACAGCCAGTTAGACTTAAGTCAATTTGCAACATGCCCATTCTGAGCTCTGTGAGAGAGAGGGAGACACCAAGACTAACTCAGGTTTCTGAAGGACACAACAACATTTTCTAAATGAAGGGGAAAAAAGGATGAGTTCAGTTTGGGATATGTTGAGTTGAAAGTGACCAAGATTTTCAGGTGGATCCAGAGTGAAATATTTTAGGCCTAGAAATCAAAAGAGAGAGAGATTTGGTTTGGGGATAAAGGTTTGAGAATCATCCACAAATGGAGATGACCTTAGGAGAGGCTATAAAGTGAGAAGATCAGAAGGATTAGGCTCTTACAGAGAGCAGGCATTTGGTGGATGGGGGAAGAAGAGGTGTCTGCAGGAGAAATGGCAAGGAGGCGGCGTATTAGAGATGAACCAGAACACTGATTTCCTGAAAGCCAGAGAGGAGAACCCATCAGGAGTGAGAGAGCAGGAAACGGTTTCAGATGCCAGAAAGCGGGTAAGCAAAGCCAAGGCTGAATAGGGGTGGTGTGGCAGCAAGAGCCTGGCTGCAGTGGATTTAAGGTGAGAATTTAAAAAAAGAAAGAGAGGTAACTTTTCAAGAATTTTGGGTCTGAGCTTTGAGGAAAGAAATAGGACAAGAGTTAATAGAGGAAATTTCCTGGTGGCACAGTGGATAAGATTCTGCGTACCAATGCAGGGAATACAAGTCTGAGCCCTGGTCCAGAAAGATTCCACATGCCATGGAGCAACTAAGCCCATGTGCACAACTACTGAGCCTGTGCCCCAGAGCTGGTGAACCGCAAGTACTGAGGCCCACTCACCTAGAGCCTGTGCTACTCAACAAGAGAAGCCACTGCAACAAGAAGCTTGCGCCCCTCAGCAAAGAGAAGCTCCCAATTGCCACAACTAGAGAAAGTCCACTCAAAGCCACAAAGACCCAACGCAATTAAAAAAAAATTTTTTTTTAAAGAAAAGAGTTAATAGAGGAGGACCAACCCTAAAGTGGGCCTCCCTGGTGGCTCAGCTGATAAAGAATCCACATGTAATGCAGGAGACTTGGGTTTGATCCCTGGGTTGGGAAGATCCCCTGGAGAAGGAAAAGACTACCCACTCCAAGTATTCTGGCTTAGAGAATTCCATGGATTGTATAGTCCAGGGGGTCGCAAAGAGCTGGACACGACCGAGTGACTTTCACTTTCTGTCTAAAGAAGTTGTTATTTTGTAGTGAGTTCACACGAAAGGAATTTGAGCAAATGTTAAGTACTGATGGGAAAGTGCATCCGGAGAATTAGGGTGGAAGATGTGGAGGAGAAGATGTGGAGGAGAAGATGGTTGGTGGACTAAAGATCCTGAGGGAGCAGGAGCGGAAGCACAGGTAGAGGAAATAATTTTTCAACTCAGCACTCAGAAGCCAGAGGTCAGCTGCCGGCCGCTCCAGCCCTCACGCCCGTCATGTCCAGATGCACGCCCTTTGTTTCATTTTCTGTCAACCAGGGACTCAGCACTGGTTCAGGGGCGGGAGAAATCTAGTAACCCGGATATTTTATAATTCTTCTGGAAGGTACTTAGAATTTGGAGGATCCATAAAGAGAATCGTTGTGCAATGCCCAATATAATATAACCCTTAGACCTATAGGAAGATCTCCTGGGCGGGGCTCAGTGCTTCAGGGAAACTTACTCTGACCTCCGCTGACCACACCCTCCCTACAGAACGAGGAACCTGCTGGACCCAGAAGACATACTCCCCTGGGCCCAGAGCCACTCCCTTCTATACAATGCTTAGGGTGCCTGAGAACCCAGAATTACAGTTACCGGCCCCAACAGCCCTGAACCAGCCCTTCAGGACTCCTGCAGCCTGTTTCCCGATTCAGTCCTCCCAAGGGCAGATGGCTAGCTGAAATACATGCCCAGAGTCCTCATGGATGCCAAAGGGGAGCGTGCTTTATGGACTCTGTGGCTGGGGACGAAGCGACGTAGAATTAGAAGAGGAACTGGCTTTAGGGTAGGGAGGGCGGTCAGGGAGCCAGCTGTTTCTTTATTCTGCTGTGAACCCCAGCAGAAATTAAATTTGAATCTATACTTTCAGGTCATTGTAAATGTATACTTGTCAAACGTATTTTATGTAATAGTTTGTTACCTTGATTTATAGCTTTTAAATATTTAGACATGTTATGCTGGCATCTCTCTACAGGCATACCTCGTTTTATTGTGCCTTACTCTATAGCACTTCACAGATATTACATTTTTTTTTTTAACAATTGAAGGCTTGTGGGTTGTCAGATGATTAGCATTTTTAAGCAATAAGGTATTTTTGAAGTGAGGTAAGTACTTTTTTAGATGCAATGTTATTGGACACTTAACAGACTATAGTATAGTGTAAATGTTATCTTTTATACGCACTGGGCAACTAAACAGTTCATGTGACTCACTTTATGGCCGTGTTTGCTTACTATGATGGTCTGTAACCAAAGCCACAGTGTCCCCGAGGGTAGGCCTGCGTACACTTGCCCCACACTCAGATGTGTGCTCTGAAATAGGCTCTTGGAGGAGGGGTGAGCTTGGTGACCCTGGTGTGCAGTGCTCACGGTGTCCTTGGAATAAATACTCGCTTCTACCATGGGTATTCTGGCCTGAAGAATTCCATGGACAGAGGAGCCTGGTGGGCTATAGTCCATGGGGTCGCAAAGAGTTGGACACCACTAACACTTTCACCGTGGGTTATTTTATGCTAACAACACGATGACGCAGCCAAGAGTTTCACAACTGGCTTTCCTAAGCCGGCGGAACACACCACATTCCTGCCCCAATCCACAAATATTCTGGGCTGGACTGGCCTGCCTTGCGCCATCTTGCTTGCCTCTCTATCTCTTCCTGCTCTTTCTCCCCAGCCCTTTTTTCCTTTCTCCCTCTCAGGAGTAATATAACTTCTCCTCACAGATGGGTAATAATTTTACAGCCTTCTTCTGTTGCTCAAGTCTGGCCTTGGGTCTTACCGTTCATACTCAATAGTTTTTCAAAGTTTTTCTTTTAACATATTTCTTGATTTTTTTTTTAATTTTATTTTTACTTTATTCTACTTTACAATGCTGTATTGGTTTTGCCATACATTGACATGAATCAACCACGGGTGTACACGAGATGTTTTTAACTTTTTATTTTGTTTGGTTCAGTCGCTCAGTCATGTCTGACTCTTTGCGACCCCATGGACTGCAGCACACAGGCATCCCTGCCCATCACTAACTCACGGACTTCACTAAATTCATGTCCATTGAGTCAGTGAAGCCATTCAACCATCTCATCCTCTGTCATCCACTTCTCCTCCCACCTTCAATCTTTCCCAGCATCAGGGTCTTTTCCAATGAGTCAGTTCTTCACATCAGGTGGCCAAGGTATTTGGAGTTTCAGCTTCAGCATCAGTCCTTCCAATGAATATTTGGGACTGATTTCCTTTAGGATGGACTGTTTGGATCTCCTTGCAGTCCAAGGGACTCTCAACAGTCTTCTCCAACACCATAGTTCAAAAGCATCAATTCTTCGGCACTCAGCTTTCTTTATAGTCCAACCCTCACATCCATACGTGACCACTGGAAAAATAGCCTTGACTAGGTGGACCTTTGTTGACAAAGTAATGTCTCTGCTTTTTAATATGCTGCCTAGGTTGGTCATAACTTTTCTTCCAAGGAGTAAGCATCTCTTAAATTCATGGCTGCAATCACCATCTGCAGTGATTTTGGAGCCCCCCAAAATAAAGTCAGCCACTGTTTCCCCATCTATTTCCCATGAAGTGAAGGGACCACATGCTATGATCTTAGTTTTCTGAATGTTGAGCTTTAAGCCAACTTTTTCACTCTCCTCTTTCACTTTCATCAAGAGGCTTTTTAATTCCTCTTCACTTTCTGCCATAAGGGTGGTGTCATCTGCATATCTGAGGTTACTGAGATTTCTCCTGGCAATCTTGATTCCAGCTTGTGTTTCTTCCAGTCCAGCGTTTCTCATGATGTACTCTGCATAGAAGTTAAATAAGCAGGGTGACAATATACAGCCTTGACGTACTCCTTTTCCTATTTTGGAACCAGTCTGTTGTTCCATGTCCAGTTCTAACTGTTGCCTCCTGCATATAGGTTTCTCAAGAGGCAGGTCAGGTGGTCTGGTATTCCCATCTCTTTCAGAATTTTCCACAGTTTATTGTGATCCACACAGTCAAAGGCTTTGGCATAGTCAATAAAGCAGAAATAGATGTTTTTCTGGAACTTTCTTGCTTTTTCCATGATCCAGCAGATGTTGGCAATTTGATCTCTGGTTC
>SJYC01006158.1:0-16513 GCA_006408675.1 Madoqua kirkii
GGTCAAAGGCTTTGGCATAGTCAATAAAGCAGAAATAGATGTTTTTCTGGAACTCTCTTGCTTTTTCCATGATCCAGCAGATGTTGGCAATTTGATCTCTGGTTCCTCTGCCTTTTCTAAAACCAGCTTGAGCATGAGAGAGTTCACAGTTCACGTACTGCTGAAGCCTGGCTTGGAGAATTTTGAGCATTACTTTACTAGCATGTGAGATGAGTGCAATTGTGTGGTAGTTTGAGCATTCTTTGGCATTGCCTTTCTTTGGGATTGGAATGAAAACTGACCTTTTCCAGTCCTGTGGCCACTGCTGAGTTTTCCAAATTTGCTGGCATATTGAGTGCAGCACTTTCACTGCATCAGCTTTCAGGATTTGAAATAGCTCTATAGGAATTCCATCCCTTCCACTAGTGTTGTTCATAGTAATGCTTTCTAAGGCCCCCTTGACTTCACATTCCAAGATGTCTGGCTCTAGGTGAGTGATCACACCATCGTGATTATCCGGGTCACGAAGATCCTTTTTGTACAGTTCTCCTGTGTATTTTGCCATCTCTTCTTAATATCCTCTGCTCTGTTAGGTCCATAACATTTCTGTCTTTTATTGAGCCCATCTTTGTATGGAATGTTCCCTTGGTATCTCTAATTTTGTTGGAGATCTCTAGTCTTTCCCATTCTGTTCTTTTCCTTTATTTCTTTGCATTGATCACTAAAGAAGGCTTTCTTATCTCTTCTTGCTATTCTTTGGAACTCTGCATTCAGATGCTTATATCTTTCCTTTCCTCCTTGGCTTTTCACTTCTCTTCTTTTCACAGTTATTTGTAAGGCTTCCCCAGACAGCCATTTTGCTTTTTTTGCATTTCTTCTCCATGAGGATGGTCTTGATCCCTGTCTCCTATACACTGTCATGAACCTCATTTCGTAGTTCATCAGGCACTTTATCTATCAGATCTAGGCCCTTAAATCGATTTCTCACTTCCATGTATAATCATAAAGAATTTGATTTAGGTCATACCTGAATGGTCTAGTGGTTTTCCCTACTTTCTTCAATTTAAGTCTGAATTTGGTAATAAGGAGTTCATGGTCTGAGCCACAGTCAGCCCCTGGTCTTGTCTTTGTTGACTGTATAGAGCTTCTCCATCTTTTGCTGAAAAGAATATAATCAATCTGATTTCATTGTTGACCATCTGGTGATGTCCATTTGTAGAGTCTTCTCTTGTGTTGTTGGAAGAGGTTGTTTGCTATGAGCAATGCATTTTCTTGTCATAAGTCTATTAGTCTTTGCCCTGCTTCATTCTGCATTCCAAGGCCAAATTTGCCTGTTCCTCCAGATGTTTCTTGACTTCCTACTTTTGCATTCCAGTCCCCTATAATGAAAAGATATCTTTTGGGGGTGTTAGTTCTATAAGGTCTTGTAGGTCTTCATAGAACCTTTCAACTTCAACTTCTTCAGCATTACTGCTTGGGGCATAGACTTGGATCACTGTGATACTGAATGGTTTGCCTTGGAAACAAACAGAGATCATTCTGTCATTTTTGAGATTGCATCCAAGTACTGCATTTCGGACTCTTTTGTTGACTATGATGGTTACTCCATTTCTTCTGAGGGATTCCTGCCCGCAGTAATAGATATAATGGTCATCTGAGTTAAACTCACCTATTCTAGTCCATTTTAGTTCACTGATTCCTAGAAGGCCAACGTTCACTCTTGCCATCTCCTGTTGACCTCTTCCAATTTGCCTTGATTCATGGACCTGACATTCCAGGTTCCTATGCAATATTGCTCTTTACAGCATTGGACCTTGCTTCTATTACCAGTCACATCCACAGCTGAGTATTGTTTTGCTTTGGCTCCACCCCTTCTTTCTTTCTGGAGTTATTTCTCTACTGACCTCCAGTAGCATATTGGGCACCTACTGACCTAGGGAGTACCTCTCTCAGTATCCTATCATTTTGCCTTTTCATACTGTTCATGAGATTCTCAAGGCAAGAATACTGAAGTGGTTTGCCATTCCCTTCTCCACTGGACTACATTCTGTCAGGTCTCTCCACCATGACCTCCCCATCTTGGGTTGTCCCGTGGGCCTTGCTTAGTTTAATTGAGTTAGATAAGGCGGTGGTCCTAGTATAATTAGATTGACTAGATTTCTGTGAGTATTGTTTCAGTGTGTCTGCCCTCTAATGGCCTCTTGCAACACCTACCATCTTATTTGGGTTTCTCTTACCTTGGGCGTGGGGTATCTCTTCACAGCTGCTCCAGCAAAGCACTGACTCTGCTCCTTACCTTGGATGAGATACCCCTCATCCAAGGTAAAGAACACCAGGCCCACCAAATAGAGACACTGATATCAAGTCCCATCTGCCCAAGGATAATATCAGCTCAGTTATCCAGAACTCTAAGCTGAGCTGACTGTGAAGGACCATCTCTTCTGAAGTGATCCTGTAAGGTCTAGAATAAGACACACGTTGAAATGTGCAGATACCAATAGAAGGGATAAAAAATAATGAAGAAGCAAGTGAACATGGTGCCCATTCACAGGAAACTAATGAAGCTCTTTGGTAATCAAAAGATATCAGAGGTAGCTGTACTTATATCAGACAAAATGGACTTTAAGAGAAAAATAGTTGAGACATGGTCATTAAATAAAGGAGACAATCCATCATCAAAAAGATATAATAAGGCATCAAACTTTCTAATTCAAACAACAACAAAAAAAATGAAAACAAAGTGAAAGTGCAAGTTGCTAAGTTGTGTCCAAACCCTTTGGGACTCTACATAAACCATGGAATTCTCCAGGCCAGAACTGGAGTGGGTGGCCATTCCCTTCTCCAGGGAATCTTCCCAACCCAGGAATGAAACCCAGGTCTCCCTCATTGCAGGTCAACTCTTAACTAGCTGAGCCACCAGGGGAGCCCAAGAATACTGGAGTGAGTAGCTTACCCCTTCTCCAGCACATTTTCCCACCCAGGAATCAAACTGGGGTCTACTGAATTGCAGATGGATTCTCTACCAACTGAGCTAGGCCCCAAAACAAACAGGCAAAATAATGACAATGATAATAATAATAACAAGCAGAAAACAAACAAACAAAAAAAGATATTTGGTAGAGGGCATCCACTGTAAATTAGATGAGATAGTCTGCTAAGGTAATTTCAGTTGAGTTATGACCAAAATGCTGAGGAGGTACTCAAAAATACCTTTGGAAAAATTAATTCCAAAGCTCTGACTTGGAGTAAATTAAATAATAAGGCTTAATAATAACCAAGACTCTTACAGGGAAGAATTATTAATTTTAAAAAGGAAAAGTCTACCATAGTCAAATGGACCTAGGATGAATTTCCACTTTCATCCACTATCTACAATATAATGTTGAACAAGTTCATTAAACTCTAAAGCTCAGTTTCTTCAGTAGCACACTGCAAATGTTAATTGTCTAGTAAAGTTTTTTTTTTTTTTCCTGTGCAGTAAATGAAGTGATATATTCAAAAACCCTGACTCATAATAGGCATTCAGTAACATTTTATTCCATATTTCATTGGAAGTAATAAACAAATGTTGACATATTACTGCTTTAATTGGACACGACTGAGCGAGTGAACTGAACTGAATTGAACTGAACACATCTGTTACTACTGCAATCTATTTCTTTATCTATTAGATGTGTCATACTCTGATACTTACTACAGTTAGTATTTGAAGAAAATTTTTAGATTCAGAAGAATCATTTAAATAACTACTAAATATTTAAAGATAATGATTGGAAACTTAACACTGTACAGAGCATGAAGAAGAAACAAGCATGATTGTGTGAGGGAAAAAAAATACAGAGGATGATAGGGAATGAAAATGAAGAAGTATATTGCCTTCACAAATATTCTTTAACTGGGGTCAGAAAATAAAGTGATAATCAAATGCTGACTTGATTTAGTATCAAAGGAAAGTGCTTATTATGTGAGTATGAGTTTCAGGGAGGGAGATGTAGTTCTTTAAAACTCTTCCTAGTTAAGAAAGTCCTCATAAATAGAAGAGAACAAAACTCCTGGAAAAAAATAAAAACACCTATGTAACATAAGGGAACTGCATTGTTTTCTTCAGGGGAAAATTAATTTTAAATATAATATAAAAAATAATAATTCAAAAGATTCTAACTAATTTCCAAAATGATCAAATGACCTTATGTGCACATTGATCAGCTCAGTTTGCTCTGGTGTAAATTCTATTAGACCAATGTGCTACAGTCTCTGGGGTTGCAAACAGTCAGACATGATGTAGCAACTAAACAACAGCAATATACATCAATTATTTATTTTAGCACATCAACATTTTTCTGTCAGATTGATTTCTATTTTACTTCTTCCTATGGTTGTTATAATTAATTGGTAGGCAGTATAATTTGTCAGGGAATTTTCCTATGCTAATTAAAATAATAATTCAAAAGATTCTAACTAATTTCCAAAATGATCAAATGACCTTATGTGCACATTGATCAGCTCAGTTTGCTCTGGTGTAAATTCTATTAGACCAATGTGCTACAGTCTCTGGGGTTGCAAACAGTCAGACATGATGTAGCAACTAAACAACAGCAATATACATCAATTATTTATTTTAGCACATCAACATTTTTCTGTCAGATTGATTTCTATTTTACTTCTTCCTATGGTTGTTATAATTAATTGGTAGGCAGTATAATTTGTCAGGGAATTTTCCTATGCTAATATAAGTGGTGAGTATTGGGCTAGTACCCACAGAACACTGGTTTCGTGGGGTCTTGTTTTAGAGAAAAAATGAGGCTATAATCTATTTTTAAATGCAATACAAGTCAAGTAAAGAGTAAATGAGATATAGAAAATGTAATGTGTATATGGCTAGAAAGATTAGAATAGGCAATAGAAAATAAAATAATTAAAAAATAATAAAAGGTTTCAGATATTATTCAGCTGAAGTTCATATTTATCAAATGATAACATGTCAGTACAAGAGATGGCTTTAGGTTTCCACTTTTATTCTGCTCAGTCCTATTTGCCTCAATTCAAATTTCAACCTCCTCAAGGTCCTCTATTTTATTTCTTTTAACTAAAATAGAATATTAAAAAAAATTCTCCTCTCTGAAAGGCTTTCTATTCATAATCATAAATTAAGCCTCAAGACTCTCAACTTTCATGCTTTCTTTCTTTTAAAAAAATATTATCATATGATAATTGTAACAAAAATAATCAAAATATCTATCTGTGTGCTTGTCATATCATCTGTCAATAATTGTGGCAACAAATTACTTTGGAAAGGGAGAAATTATTAAGCTGATAAGGCCATTTGAGTGGAAAAGTTATTTCATTACCTGTTCTCCATGCAGAAATGTTAAAGTGGGAAAATCACTGACTATGGCAATATACTGAAACTGAATTAAGCATACAAATTCATGAATTATATATTTTTATTTTCTGCAGCATGAAGTTTTTCAGTCAATACACTCTTGTCAGTTAGGGTCAAAATTTCATCCATTTGAGGAAGTGTGATCAAGTTAAAAGATTTTACTGATTTTACACCTGTCCCCACTTTCACTGTAATCTAACATAAAGATAATAAAAGATGGGATAAAAAAAACCAAATACATTTAGAAAATGTACAATAGATTTGAATGAGGAGCATATCTGAAGCAATAAAATTCAGAAATAACTGTTACTGCAGACATATTAATTTCTCAGTAAATGTTAATTACACTTACCTATTGATTTGTTCATTGAATTAAACATTGTCTACCACTCCCAACAAAAAGCCCATGTAGGGGCTTTAAACCACTGTATTTCCAGCATATCTTCGATATATAATTTATTGAATAAATGCATACATGCCTACTCTTCGGGAAAATATGGGAAAAGTACTAGCTTCTAGGATTTTGTGGAACTTATATGTACATATTGTTTGGAGAGTACATTAAAAAATAAAGTTTTGTCTGTCTTGGGTACCTATTAGTTTCTGAAATAAGAGAACCAAACTTTGTTGATTGAAGAAAATTCACTGAGCTAAAATGAATTCAATCTTTACTTACAAAAAGGTAAAATCAAATAGAAGATTGAAACAGTCATAGAGTATATCATGACCATATTTTGAATAGAAGTCCTTCTTTTGATTCAAATCTCCAGGTAACTAAACTTTTACATTTATTTTGTATGAGTAGGAAATGTCAAGAGATGCCACCTCCTACTCATGTGCTCAAACTCACAGCTTTAGAGTCCTACATGTCTCTCTTTACCATACCTCAGACAGTTCAGTTTTTCCACCTTCAAATGTGTTGAATCTGCCCAGTTCTTTCTATCTCCATGGCTAGTCTAAATCAGTATTACTTTCCTCCTGGATAACTATGATAACATTCCTGCTTCTGCTCCTGTCCTCCTTCAGTCCTTTCCTAAATAACAGCATGAAAGACCATTTTTCAGAGCCAATCCATTTGTGCTATTTCCATGTTTCAAAGACTCAAGTGACTCCTAGTTCCACCTCAAATAAAATCCAAATTCCTTACATGGCTTATGAAACTTGATATAGTCTGCACCTCTCTTAGCTCATAACCACAAACTATAGCACACTATATTCTAGCAACATTGGCCTTTTCTCTGTTCTTAAAACACTGAATTTTTCCCCAACCTAGGGCCTTTGCAATGATGCATCCCTTGCCACATACTTCAGTCCTGGATATTCACAAGCTTGGCCCCTTAGCATTCATACTCACATCCTCTGAAAGGTCTTCCCTGATAGTCTCATCTATAGAAACTACTCACCTCCACTTACTCTCTATGCCAGGTAGTGGCATACTGTAGCTCCCAATTTAGCTGCCTGTTTTAGTAAATACAGATTCATTAAAACAGAGCTATGCAGTTTGTATATGTATGACTGCTTTTATGCCATAAAATCAGAATGGAATTGTTGCAGCAGAGACAAAAGGGTCCACAAAACCTAGAACATTTACTATTGAGCCATTTAAGAAAATACTTGTCAACCAGTGCTTTGAGTCATGACTTAGACTAATATCTAACAGTATGTTATTAATATAGTCACATATGCTTCCCTGTTGACTATCTGTGAGCTCTATAAGAGCAGTTATGTATCTGGATAATTCAAGTCTTCAGTGCTTTATACATTTCCAAGAACATAGCAGGCTTTAAATAAATATTGTTTTAATCTTGAATTATAATTACAAAAGATTTAGCTTTTCAGAGGGCAGAAACATTACAATATAGTTCAAACTATGGTTGTTTCTTTCCCTACTTTATTAAAACCATGTCTGACCTTGTGACTTGTGATACATTCTGGGGGAAGACTAGGCTCTCTCCCTATTGCTATGGCTGTTGAACTAAGAATGGCTATTTATATATATATCTGGAAAATGAAAAGTGAATAGAAATACTAAATGCCAATTTTGAGGAGAAACTGCAAAAGCCAGCTCTTGGTTCATGCACTCATTCTTTTCTCTTTATCACAAGACAAGCAATGTCCAGAATGGGCACTGTTTCATCAACATAGATCCTGAAGTAAAGACCTAACTGAAGTGGCTCAAGAAGAAATAACATTTTTACTACAAATCTTTCAGATTGGGAGGTTTTATCTATCACAGTCCAACTTACCCAAAATAAATAAATTGATACAGGAGTAGTAGAATATATTGTAGATAAAAATAGGCTAGCTGATAGGTCAATGAAATAAATCTTCTTCCAATTACATAGACATTTTCTTGTTACAGCCTGGAGTGTTTAATGTATCCTTACTAACTGTTCTTTTACATCTCTTGTGATTGGGAACAGATGGCTGAAATGATTTTCAGATGATGTTCTGATGATCTGGGAAACACTGAGTAATCTTTAATCATCTTGAAATTCTTAAGAAATAATTTACCATGTACTGTTAAAAAAATAAGCTGCAAGATATTTTTTTTCTTCAAGAATGACTTAGCATTAAAAAAAAAACCATCATTAAGAAAAGTATCAAGACAAAGCACTATTCAAATATTCTAACCGATTCAACTTCAATTTTCTTTTTTATCAATGTATAAAGATCAATGTTGTGAAAAATTATAGATTCTGAATATCAAGCAAACAAATTAGACAAAAGGAGCAGAATATTACAGCATTCAAATAGATACATATAAAGTTGAAATTGTAAATTAAGATAAAAATACTTAATAAGATCATTAAGCTTTACTCATTAATATCTTCAGGGTTACTCTTTTAATGAAAATATATATCTAGCATGATAAAACACATAAGATTACCCTTTATTTAATATAATTTTAACTATATAAATAACAATGGAGGTAATATAAAGAAAAAAAACTATGAATTTCATCATTCTGAAGTTATTTACTTCAGTTCAGTTCAGTCATTCAGTCATGTCCAACTCTTTGCAACCCCAGGTATTGCAGCATGCCAGGGCTCCCTTTCCATCATGAACTCCCAGAGTTCACCCAAACTCATGTCCATTGAGTCGGTGATGCCATCCAGCCATCTCATCCTCTGTTGTCCCCTTTTCCTCCTGCCCCTAATCCCACTCAGCATCAGTCTTTTCCAATGAGTCAACTCTTCGCATGAACTGGCCAAAATATTGGAGTTTCTGCTTCAGCATCAGTTCTTTCAAGTAACACCCAGGACTGATCTCCTTTAGGATGGACTGACTGGATCTCCTAGCAGTCCAAGGGACTCTCAAGAGTCTTCTCCAACACCACAGTTCAAAAGCATCAATTCTTCTGCACTCAGCTTTCTTCACAGTCCAACTCTCACATCCATACATGACCGCTTGAAAAACCATAGCCTTCACTAGAGAGACCTTCATTTGCAAAGTAATGTCTCTGCTTTTTCTGAAGTTATTAATCACAGTCAGTATTTGGACCTGGTTTTTATAATTTGTCTATATTATGTGAGCACGTGTGTTCAGTCACTCACATGCCTGACTCTTTGTGACTCTAATGTCTATTTCTGCTTTATTGACTATGCCAAAGCCTTTGACTGTGTGGATCACAATAAACTGTGGAAAATTCTGAAACAGATGGGAATACTAGACCACCTAAACTGCCTCTTGAGAAATCTGGATGCAGGTCAGGAAGCAACAGTTAGAACTGGACATGGAACAACAGACTGGTTCCAAATAGGAAAAGGAGTCCATAAAGGCTGTATATTGTCATCCTGCTTATTTAACTTCTATGCAGAGTACATCATGAGAAACACTGGACTGGAAGAAACACAAGCTGGAATCAAGATTGCTTGGAGAAACATCAGTCACCTCAGATATGCAGATGACACCACCCTTATGGCAGAAAGTAAAGAAGATCTAAAAAGCCTCTTGATGAAAGTGAAAGTGGAGAGTGAAAAAGTTGGCTTAAATCTCAACATTCAGAAAACGAAGATCATGGCATCCGGTCCCATCACTTCATGGGAAATAGATGGAGAAACAGTGGAAACAGTGTCAGACTTTATTTTTTGTGGCTCCAAAACCACCGCAGATGGTGACTGCAGCCATGAAATTAAAAGACACTTATTCCTTGGAAGAAAAATTATGACCAACCTAGATAGCATATTCAAAAGCAGAGACACTACTTTGTCGACTAAGGTTTGCCTAGTCAAGGCTATAGTTTTTCCAGTAGTCATGTATGGATGTGAGAGTTGGACTGTGAAGAAGGCTGAGCACCAAAGAATTGATGCTTTTGAACTGTGGTGTTGGAGAAGACTCTTGAGAGTCCCATGGACTGCAAAGAGATCCAACCAGTCCATTCTAAAGGAGATCAACCCTGGGATTTCTTTGGAAGGAATGATGCTAAAGCTGAAACTCCAGTACTTTGGCCACCTCATGCGAAGAGCTGACTCATTGGAAAAGACTCTGATGCTGGGAGGCATTGGGGGCAGGAGGAGAAGGGGATGACCGAGGATGAGATGGCTGGATGGCATCATGGACTCTATGGACGTGAGTCTGAATGAACTCCTGGAGTTCATGATGGACAGGGAGCCCTGGCGTGCTGTGATTCATGGGGTCACAGAGAGTCAGACATGACGGAGGGGCTGAACTGAAATGAACTGAACTGGACAGACTGTAACCTGTTAGGCTCCTCAGTCTATGGGATTTCCCCTCAATAAAACTGGAATTGGCTGCCATTTCCTCCACCAGGGGATCCTTCAACCCAGTGATCAAACCCCCATCTCCTGTAACTCCTGCATTGCAGGCAGATTCTTTACCACTGAGCCACCTCCCAAGGAAGTCCATTGTCTATATTATATCTATAGTTATATCTGTTTAAGGTTTTAAAAAATTTAGATCACATATTTAGTCAGCATAATATCCTGGAATTTTTTTCATTATAAGTGATTTTTAAATTCTTAGATATGTTTTATTAATAACCTAATAATAGCTAATAAAGAGATTTATTGAAACATTGCCCTATTTTTTGACAATTTTTGTTCACGAATTTTGCTATGAAAAACTCTATTGAAAGAACTTCTTCTCTTTTCAATGTATGCAAATGCTATTTATATTAACATAATTGAAGAACTAGACCACTGACACATATTTATTGTTTTCTCTACAGTTTTTACCAATTTTCCTCCCATATTAAATACACATGGAAGTACAATTTGAGTCTGAGTGAACCCCGGGAGATGGTGATGGACAGGGAGGCCTGGCGTTCTGCGAACCATGGGTGAAGAGTCGGACAAGACTGAGCGACTTAACTGAATTGAACTGACAGTTAAATACAATTCCTTCTGCTATCTGAACACAGCATTTGAACATTGCTTTGTTTTCATACAAGGTAGCAGGCAGAAAGAGTACTTTGTTCCCCCTGAAGCTCTCTAATTGCCTCTCTAACTCTTGCTTCCTCAGAAGGAAGGTGGGGGCATGCATACCAGTGACCAGGGTTTTCAAAAGCTATTTGCTGAAATAAGGCAAGTGGTTTCTGGGTGGGAATGTTTCAGTTGAAGTCAATGTTAAATCTCTTTGGGAAATTTTGGAATAAATGAAGCTCATTTAAAGGCAGAAGAGCCCGAGTTTCATCTTCTAATTAATTTACCTAGAAAGTAGGCAATATTCCCTTTTTAATTAATGTTTTTTGAGCAGTTTAAAGTTCACAGAAAAACTGCCAGGAAGGCACAGAGGTTCCCACACACCCCTTGCCCCATGTATGCACAGGTTCCCACACATTGTTTGCCCCACATATGCACAGCCTCCCCCACTACCAGCTATGTTTTTTGTTAGGTCGCTAAGTCCTACCCAGCGACTCTAAGGACTGTGCATGCCAGGTTCCCTTGTCCTCCACTCTCTGCTGGAATTTGCTCAAATTCACGTCCACTATGAATATCTGTGTAGTGCTCAGTGAACATCATCTGTTTAACCATCTCATCCTCTGCTGCCCCCTTTTCCTCCAGCCCTCAGTTCTTTCCAAGCATCAGGGTCTTCCCAATGAGTTGGCTTTTCACATCAAGTAGTCAAAGTACTGTAGCTTCAGCTTCAGCATCAGTCCTTCCAACAAATATTCAGAACTGATTTCCTTTAGGATTGGTTGGCTTGATCTCTGTGCAGTCCAATGGATGCTCAAGAGTCTTCTCCAGCACAACAAGTCAAAAACAGCAATTCTTTGCTGCTCAGCCTTTCCTGTGGTCCAACTCTCGTATCTGTAAATGACTTGAAAACCCAAACCTTTGACTATACAGACCTTTGTAAGCAAAGTGATGTCTCTAGTTTTTAACACTGTCTAGGTTTGACATAGGTTTCCTTCCAAGGAGCAAAGGTCTTTTAATTTCACTACCAACACCTCTCCTGATGCAGAGAGCTGACTCATTTGAAAAGACCCTGATGTTTGGAAAGATTGAGGGCAGGAGGAGAAGGGGCAACAGAGGATGAGATGGTTGAATGGCATCACCAACACAATGTATATGGGTTTGGTTGGACTCTGGTAGTTGGTGATGGACAGGGAGGCCTGGCATGCTGCAGTTCATGAGGTCTGAAAGACATCACTGAGAGGCTGAACTGAACTGAATATAATAAAACATTATATAGTATCTAGTGAACTACAAAGTTTTATCTATTGATATTGATGAATTGTAAAATATTTAACAAGTACAGCAGAATGTCCAATACAAAGTGACACAAGGTTATATGTCATAGTTTAAACATGTAAATAGTAACATATATTAATTATATGTAACACATGTCAATTAATTATATGTTAACATATGCTAATTAAAATGTTAATATCTGCAGATATATATATATATATATATATATGCGTGTATAGAACACATAAAACACCATAATCTCTTCTCTGCACATGAAGGGAGAATAATTTCACTAGTGAAAGGCAACTAAGGGGCTACAACCTCTATACAGTGTTTTTACTTTCTCAAAAATTATGAACCAAATATGGAAAAATAAAATTTGATAAATTTCGATGGGTACTCAGATACTTAGGGGTATTTTCTTTTGCTTGAATAAATTTTAAAAGTTAATAATAAGTTTTTAAAAGTTAAAGAAGAGCAGTCATGAACTAAGTTGAATTTTAAGTCTTAGAGAGATCAATTAAGAGCAGGAAATTAGCCCCAGGGGCCCAGTCAGGCAATATTTAACAGGAGATTACAAAATAATTAGGGCTTCCCTGGTGGCTCAGAAGGTAAAGGGTCTGCCTGCAATGCAGGAGACCTAGGTTTGATCCTTGGATCAGGAAGATTCCCTGGAGAAGGAAATGGCAACCCGTTCCAGTGCTCTTGCCTGGAAAATTCCATGGACAGAGAAGCCTGGCAGGCTACAGTCCTTGGGGTCACAAAGAGTCGGACATGACTGAGTGACTTCACTCTTTACAAAATATACTTTTGAGGGAAGATAAATAAGCCTTTTAATCATCTCCCTAAATCTTTTCCCTGAATGATGATAAATAGCCTTAAATATTAATAGATGGATGGTTTCTAGGTGTTATCTATGATAAAAGTGGGAAAGATTCTGTCGAAGAAGCAGTGAGAGCCATTTCTAGCAATGCCAGCAAAGGCCAGAGAGAAGGGGGAAATTAACTGAAACTTAATTGTGTATCACTTAAGACCACAAGTACTCTGGTCAGGTTGTTGTTTCTTATCTGGCAAACTCAAGGAATTTTTTCTTCCTTGTTGAACATCTGATGGTAACAACAAAAGCAGTCATAAATGCTGGGATCTAGAATGGGTAGTAGAAAAATTTCCTGATCAATTTCTTCCAGATATAGAGGCCCAGCAAGTGCAGCTGCTTTGATTTACACATTAAGAAAGGGAAAAAAGAGAGAGAGAGAGAAATGAAAGAGCAAAGAAGTAGGAAGCAATGGAGTTTTTATCCCTGGCCTAGCACACAAGAGTATCTAGAATCTACTAATTGTTTTTTTGTGGGGATTTTATTTTCCTTAATTACAGTATGAGGACATTTAATGTTAACTCACTTTACTCATGGCTAAGCAGGTAAAGAATCTGCCTGCAATGTAGGAGACCTTGGAAATGTGGGTTTGATCCCTGGGTGGGGAAGATCCCCTGGAGGAGAAAAACTACAACCCACTTCAGTTTTCTTGCCAAGATAATCTTATGAACAAGGAAGCCTGGTGGGCTACAGTCGAAAGGGTCACAAAGAATCAGACACTAAGCACCTAAGTATGCAAGTACTTTCTTTTAAGATTAATTTGCTTTAAAATACTAAAGAGATCATCATCTTTCTGATGTGAAGTTGGAAAGAGAATGAATGACTATTATTTCTGATGTCCCTAAAATAACTTCTTTGTTTGACAAAGCCTAGACTTCCTTAATCAACTCAATAATACCAAACTCTTCTTGGTGTCTGATAGGATGTAGGTATTCCATCAACTTTTGCTGCTTAATTCACTGTTCTTTCCTGATGAGGTAGTATCTACTCAGTTACCCCTGTTTCTCAACCCTGGAAGGCAGTTAGAAGTAAAGGATGTTTACTGCAGGTTAATTCAATAACTTTATAGGAATTTGGTATTCGAATAAGACATCTTCATCCATCTTAAGAGCAACCAAGACATTTCCATTGTGCTAATACCCATTTGACAATTGCTGGTGTGTAATCCAAGTCTCTCAGAGAGGGCAATGGCAACCCACTCCAATACTCTTGCCTGGAGAATCCCATGGACGGAGGAGCCTGGTAGGCTGCCATCTATGGGGTCGCAAAGAGTCTGACATGACTGAAGCGACTTAGCAGCAGCAGCAGCAGCAGCAGCAATCCAAGTCTCTGCTTGTTGGATCTTTTACAAGAACTGATTGTGTTTATGTAAATTACTGTGTCAGTCTCAGATCTGACAGCTGTTAAGGGAGGCTCTCTGAGGATAGGTTTTCTCCTCTGCTTCCTAATATATGGAATTGAATTGTGCTATGCTTTGAGATATTTGATAATAAGGCAAGGTTTGAATCTGTTCTCTGGTCAAATTACAGATTTCATAGTTCCCTACTATAAGCCACATCTGTGAAGTCTTTCCATGGATCACACTTCATATCTAAATTATATGAATGATCTGTTATCCTGGCATATTACTCACTAATAGAAATGTGCAGGGGTGTTCCTAGATGTAGTTGACACTAGTTTTGTGTGGAAGTGATATCTGTGCTTTACTGAAGCTAAACACTTTTTTCCACACTAAGCTGCACAATAATGATTGCAAACCAGAGAGCAACAACTTTGGTAAATGAAAGTATGGGAATCCAAAAATGCTATGTTAACAGTTTGTTGATCATTTATGGGAATCACATCTATTAGATGTCTTCATATAGTGACAAGGAATCTTTTCTTAGTGAAAATAAGGCTAGACTCATTGTAAGGGGGAAAGAAACCCTACAAAGACAGAATAACAAACAGTGCAGACTCAGCTGATATGCAGTCAGCTGGTAATCCACTATTATGATAGTCAAAATTTATCCATCACTTCTTATTATTTTCCAAATTGTATTCTAACGTCCTTAAAATGTATATTCTCATTGATGAGAATTGAACACTCACAGCAACTCTATTAAGTAAGAAACTATTGTTCTCTGTATTAAATTGATGGAGTAATTCAGAATTGTCAGAGAATTCGATCGAGATCACACAGATGGTAAATGACAGCTCATGTATATGACCCCAGACATTTGGGATGAAAGCTACCACTGACAGTGCAACTCCTGAACATTCACATTAAAAAGTAATATTTGTTCCCTTTGTACAAAAACAAATATTTCTGGCCACATGAGCCAAAAATAAATTTATTTTTTGAAAATAAAAATATTTTATGTGTTTCTTTATGTGGAATGAAATTCTTCTGGAGAAATGGTGAAATTATGAAGCCTGGGGAAAAGTCTTTATTTTTTTGCACGTCTTTTGCAGTCATATCCAGTTTCAGATGACCCAGCCCATTAGCCAGTTTTTATTTCCTACCTGCCTTGGACTGAACCTGCAAGTTAGCAGATTAATCACTGGAAAAGCTATGGACAAAAAGAATACACTAAAGTTTAAAATATCTAAGACGTTTCTTGCCTTCCTTAGTCAGTAGAAACTGATAACAGGCCAGACAAGAAATTCAAGTGAGGCTTTACGGGGCCCCTACAGCAACTTGGGGGATCAAAAACAGCTGACAAGCCCCCTTGCTCACTCCCTGTGGCTGGGGGCAAGCTGGTTCCTTATATGGGGTGACAGTAGGGGCATGTCCAGGGGCTGGACTGGAAGTGTGGTCCAGTTGGTTTACCCACCCCTTTGGTGGGGTGAGAATAGGGACTTCTCCAGGGATTGGACAGGAAGGGTGACCTAACCGGTTTGCTCACCCCTTTGGCGGTGTTCAATGCAGGAGGCATGCGCAGCACCCTGCTTTTGCTCCCAGCTCTTTAGAAGTGGCAGTGGGATTTTGGTCTTTTTAAATCTTTTTTTTTTTTCGTCCATAAATATGCACAGTTACATTTCTAGTCACTCTTTGTATTCTCTTGCTTGAGGAGACTTTTGTCCAGGTGCAAGAACTACAGCAAAGAGTTTCAGGTTCTATCCTGTCTCAAGACCAGAAGTTTCTGAATTGTTTTGAAACTTTCTAGTGCTCTTCTGCCTCAAAAGGTTATGGTCCTAGAATCAAAGTCCTTCCCCTACACACAATCTATTTAACCTTTTTCCCTTTCCAGTAGAACATATGCTCAAACACTCAAAACATTTTCTATTTTAATGTCAAGCTTACTGCATAAATTTCCCAGTTCACTTCAGTTCAGTCACTCAGTCGTGTCTGACTCTTTGCAGCCTCATGAATAGAGGCCCTCCCTGTCCATCACCATCTCCCAGAGTTCACTCAGACTCACGTCCATCAAGTCCATGATGACATCCATCCATCTCATCCTTGGTTGTCCCCTTCTCTTCCTGCCTTTAATCTCTCTCAGCATCAGAGTCTTTTCCAATGAGTCAACTCTTCACATGAGGTGGCCAAAATACTGGAGTTTTAGCTTTAGCATCATTCCTTCCAAAGAAATCCTGGGGCTGATCTCCTTCAGAATGGACTGGTTGGATCTCTTTGCAGTC